>JAUTDX010003866.1:0-34022 GCA_030844895.1 Ambrosia x helenae | reverse complement strand
TTGATATTTGGCATGGTTTACCACACGTTGTTGCATTTATCATAATTTAAATTATAATTTAAATCATAATTTCACAAAATTTAATTATAAAATACTGAATTAAACTAGTGGCATCAGTTTGAAGCCAGGTACAACTCTCGTATAGACCTGGCCAGGACAATTGTTTTAAACTAGAAAAAATTTACAGAAATTTACGAGCGAGGACGAATGGTTCAGAAAGCAGAGCAAGTCCAGTTAGAGTTGAAACAAATGCTTCTTAGAGTTTGCAACAACTGATAGAAACAAAGAAGCAGGTTAGTTTAATTAAATAGTAATATAAAAATACACTCACTTGTTTGCATGTGAAGGGTTAACCAAGTTTTTAAACCGAGTTAGTAATAAAGGTCTAAAAATGTAGCAAAAAATGAAGTTATGTGTTAGTTTGAGACTTTTTAAAGAAAAAGGTGAAAGTTATATTTTGAACATATGTAAAGGTTGATATAATTCTATATATATTAAATGGTTAGCTCTTAGGAATAGTGGGCTTTAGCCTCTTTTTTTTCCCACTTTTTTTTTTTTTTTGTAAGGTTTTTTTTTTTTTTTGCATTTTTGCCACCAACATTTTTGTTATGTTTTTCTTTTCCTATTTTTGCCATATTTTATTTATTTTTCCTTTCTTTAGGTTCTTTTTTTCCCATTTAAGGCCACCAACTTGTTGGTTACGTTTACTTTCCCCAATTTTTGGTTTTTTCCCCGTTTTGACCACCAACTTTGTGGTTAAATTTTTTCCCCCATTTTTGCCACAATTTATTTCTTTTTATTTTTTTTCCCTTAGTGTCCGTCTACGTTCGTATAGTACTTTCGTCTACGTTCGTCTGCAACATCTGCTCTTTAACCCAAGTTGCTCTACGTTCGTATAGTGTTTTCGTCTACGTTTGTATAGTATTTTTTTTGCGTGGCGTTTGTCTACGTTCGTATAGTACGTTCGTCTACGTTCGTGTAGTACTTTCGTCTCCGTTCGTCTACGTTTTTTTACGTAGCGTTCGTGTATGTTCGTATAGTATTTTCGTTTCCGTTCCTCTGTAACACCTGATCTTTTCGTTTCCGTTCGTCTACGTTTTTTATTGTAGTTTTCATCTACGTTCGTATAGTATTTTCGTCTCCGTTCATCTGTTGTGTTCTTTCTTACCGATTTTCCTGGTTTTGGTCGTTGTTTCGTTGCTACGTAACACCGTTTTACGCCTCCATCTTACACCGTTGTTTGCACGGTTGTTGCACAACACGCCACAAGATATATCGCGCAGCGCGCGATCGTTAAAACACCTAGTTGCATTTATTGATATGCATTCTATCTTGATTATAATAATCAAATGTCTGTTTTTCATTTAAAGTAACTTGAGAAAACTAATGGCTGCTTTTAGTGGACCATTATTATTTAGAATATATTATATCAAAATAAAATAACAAAAAGAGGAGCATTCCTCTTGTTTGATTCCAAAATAATTCCTTATCTAGAACCTTCTTAATTAATATTTTTGTAATTATTGACAACTCAAGTCCAGCTTTTCTGCTCATATAATAAGTAAAGCCATGATGCAGGTCATCATACCAGGAAAAAAGAAATTCTTAACATAATTAAAAGTTACTTATGACCCATCAAATATATACCAAAACTCAGCTCTAATTACATAATTTAAGTATAAAAACTGAGGTTCACACATTTAACCCACCCACAAAACCGACAACCCCGAGACGAAGCAAGCTGGACGTTCACGTCGTCATGCCATTACGCTTGCGCTTGTTAGACTTCGAAAAGAAGCATATATGTGTCCAAGATTTCTTCTGTTTGACTACGGGTGCTTTTATTTGCTTCTTCTCCTGCAGCTCCTTCATATACTGAACAACAGCCTGCAGTGATAGGAATTATTGCACAAAAATAATCAGATGTCGGGGTTGTCATATTATCTTATTTAAATTGTTTAATTAACGGGCTGTCTTCGGCTTGATCTGTTTAATTAAACAGGTCATGTTTGGGTTGACCAATTTAACTTAAACAATTCGACCCGCCAACCTGTTTAACTAAACAGGCTAGAACCCGTTTATGGCTTGTTAACCCATTTAACACGTATGTGTTCAGGTTACGATTAATGTTTTTGACAAAATTATATATATATATATATATATGGGTCATGTTTAGGTTGAGCAATTGAACCCACCAACTCGACATGATTTACACCCTAGGAATTATGTACCGAATTAGCCATGGACTGAAGTCTATGAAAAAATAAAGAAATAATGATAACTCACATGCGCGCCTTGATCAATTACGGATAGCGGTGGTATTTCCAAAGGATTCCCTTCAGCTTTTAGAACATGTAGCTTTGATAGCATAGAGAAAGAATCTGGAAGGAATCTTATCTGATTATTGCTCATATCCAATTCTTCAAGATTCTCAAGGTTCCAATGGATCTTGGGAGGGAAGTGAGGTCCGCAAAGTTGTTGCTGACGTTGATTTTCACGAGGGTGGTAGCAAACATAAGCTTTCTGGGACTGATTCAAGCTCGTTGAAACTCACATCAAGCTCTTTGAGATTGGCGAGAGATGACATCGTGGTTGGCAATCGACCAATGTTGTTGTAACGAACAGATAATCTCTCCAAGGACCCTATTTTACCTACTGCTTCGGGTAGGGCCTTAAGCTTGTTGTAGTCTGCAATAAGCTCTTTGAGGGATGAGCATTGACCGATCATGTAAGGGAGTTCTTCGATGTTGTTTGTTTCAATGTTGAGTTTTTGTAAACGGGTGAGTGAGCATATAGACTCCGGAACCATTGACAGGTTGTTTGAGCTTAAATCAAGCTCTTCAAGGGATAATAATTTACCGAAGGTTGGTGGCAGAGATGTCAACTGGTTTGCTCGTAGATCAAGATAAAACTAACTTAACGAGATCTCCTATAGATTCTGGGAGTTCAATGATTTGTTAGAATGCAGATCTAGTTTTGTCAATGACGAAAGATTTCCAATCGAAGATGGTAATGCAACAAGCCGATTTTCTGATAGATCGAGTGTGATCAAACTAGATAACTTTCCTATTGAATCAGGAAGCCAATCGATTTGGTCATTAACAAACCGCTAAGATTAAGATCTTTTGCTCCTTTCTTAAACGATACTTCAATCAGACTAGCAAGCTTTATGTGACTCAATTTCTCACCATATTCACCTACAAAATAAAGTATGAACCACCCGTCATTTCAACTTTCTAGTCAAACCCTATATCGTCATTAACCAAAACATATAGCCGTAAAAAACGTCATGATCAAATAAATGCTAAGTGCCGTTATATTAAATAAAAAGCATATAAAGGGAGATAACGTCACGACCTAATAATATATAAAGGTAAACGTCATAATGATCTAATCAACGGTAATGTGGATAAAAGCTCACAGAAGTAACGGCCGGCTTTAAAGTAGAATCCACAATCGCAGGCCTTGGACTATCACTCGAACGTAACATTCTTGCGATCCCATCATGAAAAACTACTTGATTCGGACTTGGTGACATAGCTATCGTCTCTAGTAAACAAACTCAGAACTTTTAACAGACTCCTTATCATAGTACAAGCTAAAAAGCCGATGAACTTGGAGTAGCAGTCAAAGTACTCAAAGAGTTACCACTAAAATTACCACCAGAAAACGAACCAGAATTCGACAAACTGATCAACGCAGGCTGCATATTATCACCACCCCCACCACCTGTCGGGTCAACACACTCGAAGCTCGCTGAATCATCTCATCAAACAACCGATGATAATTCTCAAGCTCGAGCAACTTAAGCGCTTCCCTCTTCTGTTCCATCGCCTGAAAACGAACCAAATTCTTTTGCATCTCCACCAACACATTAAACAGCTCATCCGGCACCTCTCTTCCCTTCTTTCTCCTACTAATAGCTTCCATCCTCGCCTGTTCCTCACTCTCCGCATTTCGTATCAATATCATCGCCCTTCAACCTCCTCAATCCCCGGCCTTGGCGGAAGAGATCTATGAATCCTCATTATCTCTTCCACCACCTCATCTACAGATCTTCCACTAGATTCCATTCCTTATTCTTTATCCTATAAAATTCCAAAAAAAATCACAATTAAATCACAGATCCCTAAATCCCTAAACATATATAACGATATTCAAATGACCCACAATTGCATTAAATCTTATTAACAGTTTAACACTACAAAATGCATCACTTTCAGTAACATAATATCAATATCACAGTAACTAAAACATCCATAAAAAATATTCAAACCCCACTTCACAATAATATCTAAAACACCATCAATTTCACAAAAACTGCTTCAAAACGAAAAAAATAAAAAACAAGATAATACCAATTTAACTCATAATCATTAAACAATCCGAAACAACAAAATTCGACAGCCAAACCGACAAAAACCTTAAAAATATTATTCGTAAATTGAAAAAAAGAACCTTAAAGTTTACAAAAACGAAACAGAATTATTATTATTATTATTAATATGGCAAATCGTAATATTATTAATATTATTCGAGGGTATATTCAAAAAAAGGATAATGAAACAGTAGTAATTATTATTAGTTGAATGGAATTTGAAGGAATTGACCTGAGAATCGTGGTGGGCTTTTGAGATTCGGGTGACCGGAGGTACGGCGGTTGACGGTGGAGAGAGAGAATCGGTGTTTGGTTTGGTTCGACGAGGATTTGGGTACTTTGTAAGAACCTTTGTGTTTGTGTTTTGTGTTTGTGTGTTTTTTTTAATATGTATAGTGTGTGTAATATGTTATGTCTGAAAACTTATGAGTTATATATAGGAAGTAAGTAAATGAATATGTGTTTTGTTTGTGTAGCTGGTATTTAATATTTAAGTTAATTTTATTTTTATTTTTTTGGATCGGCGTAGTCCACTAGTTAGGCCACTGGCCTTTGAACACCTTGATCCTGGGTAGGAATCTCATTATTGGCAAATTACTGCAGGTTTGAACTGGTGTCATAGTTTGCCCCCCGTCAAGATTCGACCCTGAGACCTCTTCCGGGCAGAAACCCCACAAATGTAGATAAATCTTCTCACCTCCATTGCAACCACTATAAGTTTTGGATATGAGGAATTGGATTTTAATAATTTAGATGATACGACAAATATCATCTAGTAATTGGGTGACTGTTTTAAGTTTAATTTTTCGTTGGGGAAGGTAGTCTGACTTTACCGAAAATGTAATTTCGTCTGTCTTGAAGTTTGATTTATGTTGTTTTGGCGTTTTACATACATCGTCCTTGATAATGAAAGTGAGAGTTATGGTCGTTGATAATGAAAGTGAGAGTTATGGGTGAGTTTGGTTTTTGCTGGTATGAGTTATTAATTATATAGGCTATGAGGGTAATAAGTTATCATTTGGAATTTTGGATTATTAAAAGTCAATTTTTGTTTTGAAATAGGTGGAACTATTACTAGAAACAAAATTAAATGATAAGTGGATTTTAATTTTTAAGAAATTTTGTTTGTTTAGAAGATAAAATAATCATACATAGTAATTTTACCCATCATTGCGGCGACGTCAAAATGTAAAATAACTTCAATATATACCTCGAATGAAAACTTATTATATTTGACCCAACTTGTTTCTGAACAAAGTATAAGTCAAAACGTAGACCAACTGAAAACGTAATTTATTTGACCAGACTTGTTTCGACCAAAATGGGAGGTCATGGGTTGAGTGATGGACCAATGACTTTCCAAATGGGAGGTTAATAGCTAGAATCTCGCCTGAGACATATTTTGTTGCGGGTTGAGCCATGGGTTTTCCCAGATGTGGGTTTGCTCCTTGGTGGATAGGTTTTGTCACCACATTTAGTTATTCGGGTGGACGGGTGATTCTGGGTGTTCGGGCATCTGTTGTTAAAATAAACATGGTTTTATTTATTTAATTAACTAATTCAGGTAATTGATTAAAATTAATTCTAGAAAGCCTTAACTTGGGAAAGTATACTTCTTTAGTTAAATCTGAAAATCTTTCTATATCCAAAAGAATCCACAAATCTTAAAATCACGTCCCTTTATTTTAACTTTATGCACAAGAAAAGAACAAGGATATTCAAATGGCGCAAGCAATTATGTAGTTGCTTAAATAGACCTTGTAAATTGTAAAGTGTGTAGGAAAATATTAGAAGAATTTATCGAAGATAGATTAGATCTGTGTTTTTTCAAGAAACTAAAGTATAACATTTTTTTAGAGTTTTTCTTTGTAAAAGTTATATTGTATATCAAATCTCTTAAATTCGTTTGGAAGGCTTGGATGTCAATTTGTTCCCATTTAGATTGCAAAAGTTGGAATTATGGCTTGCGTTTAATCTCATTTATTTATTTAGTAGATTATATTCCGAAAGCTTTCCAGGATAGATTTTTTTGAAAGGTTTAGATCAATGGAAATCCTTGTACAACCCTAACCTATTGGTCTCAAGTTCGAATCCCTACCCACACACCGGTGTCCTCCTTGCCTAAGCTCAAACCGTCACGGGGAATTTTTTTTGTGGTGTGCATGAATCGAACCTGTGACCTCCCCCCAGGATGGGAACCCCTAAGGGAAAACCCACCTTACCTCAAACCAGCTGAGCTGGAGATCATTGGCAGCTTTCCGGGATAGATAAATTTAATATGAAGTGATAAAATATGTGTTATAATTTAACATACTAGCTTTATACCCCGGGAGCGTCCCGGAGTTGAAAATCTAATATGAACTTTCTAAATAATCAACTTAAAGATGTGTTAAAAAAAGCTTCTTATCTTACCAAAATTATGTAATCAAACAAACTCAAAATAACAAAAACTATTTAATAAAAGCTTTAAAATTGCTATACTAAATATCATATTTGTACAGATAATTTCAAACTTTTTGCCTTGGCTGCTCGAACTTTAAGATCATCAATCTTTATTTCACTTGAAACTGTCTCAGCATACAAATGAAGAACAAATCTGATTTTTCAAAAGCCACATTGTGTGCGTGCCTAAAAGCCATAACTTCCAAAAACTCCGTATCAATCTAAAAAAAGAAAATGAAGCAAAAAAACATCAAAGTTCAATTAAGGAACTAACAAAGGTTACCATCTTTATTTCTATGAATTCTTACCCCGGTAATTGATTACAATGTTTATTTGTACTAAAATAATATAAAAGCGTCCTATGTGGTTAAAAGCTCCAAAGCCACCCAGTCAGGTGAGGCTCAGCCAAACATGCTTGACTGCAGCAAGGCACATTGAACCGGACATAAAATCTCCTTGCACATAGGCTTTGTGCCTTGAGTGCGCCTTTAACTACCTAAAACAATCCTACTAACTACAAAAGGCTTCAAACTGAAGATCAATTATATGAAAGCATACATTACCTGAGTATTATTTTTGACACTCATCATCAAGACAGAGAGAGACCCAGTGTTGAACTCCTCATCATTCTTAGTCTGCATCAGTTATTACCATACAATTAAACCATTTAAAATCATATATGTATAGTTTATTAAAAAAATGGATTCTAACTAAAATCAAGCTATGAATTAAAACTAAAAGCACTTACATGTGCATTTTCCTCCATTGGCCGACTACAAAAACAAAAACAAAGTAAATCAAACACTATTAGTACTATTACTAAAATTAACAAATGAAAGGAAATAAATTGGGGACATAAAATTAAATGTGTTACTTGCAATATAGCGTTTTGTGGGGATACTTGCCCTTATGCTCAACTTTTGTCCATGATTTGACTTTTGCTTCTTTGTAACAAAATTATCTATCTTTTGTATCTTTGTCTGAATTTTGTATGTAATTTGCTAACTCGAATATTGTAAAATGTGTTACCTGTCGATGTATGATTTTGTAATGATATTCCGTTTAGTTTGTTAAGAGAGTTTGTTGTTTACTTTGTTAGGGACTTAGGGTTATAAGTAATAATTATAGAAAAATAAAATATAAAAAATAAATGTTTTGGTAATATTTGTTTTTTTTTTTTTTTTTGAATGGCTAATGTTACACTCCCATTATATTTACACCCTTGCCAATATTTGAACCTAGGACTTACCCTTTAAGAGGCATTAGGGATTAAACTATATATAACTCATCGAATATAGCAGAATTTGTCCAAAAACATTTACCAAGTACCAAAGCATAGTCAATATCAAGCACTCATTTTATAATCTCTATAACATTTTACAGAATATACGAAAGAAGAATCAAGATCAAAAGAATACCTAAGGTTGTTTAGTGAATAAAGATCCTAAGAATATAACTCTTCAACCTGCATAATAAGCAATTCATTATAGAAGTTTAAATCGTATATAATATATTCACCATTATCGTGAGATAACCAAGTGACTTACCATGAATCGAAAACCATAAGAGCCCTAACTCTTGAATTTACAACCGAAACATAAGAAGTTGGGTACTTGAAACCTTAAAAATCGACAATAGGTAAGAAGAATCTGGCGTTAATCTACAATTTTTTAGACCACCATGTTAAAATTGCTCCTTGTCATGGTCTCCTTTTGATAGACGGCCAGGAAACGTTCTCCTTGGTTGTGAGCACATGATGTTACGAATCACACCATGCCCTTGCTCAATCATGTTATCCAAGATAAGTTGAGACACCTACATAAAAGAATGGAATCGATTTCAAAGCAAAATCAATTTCTAAACCTAAAATTAGTGGGTGTGATAGAAACGCACATACGTTTCAGTTGCAGCATTTAATCAACATTTACTGACCTGCAGTTGATACACTTTCAACGGACGATGGGTGGGGCAGGGATGGAACAAGAGGGTAATATTGTAAAAGTGTTTTGTTATTGTAAAGGATGAGGTGGGTAAAATGTCTACATTACCCTTCTAAGTGTCTTAATTGTCCCAACTATCCCCATAATACCCTTAAATTTCTTGCTTAAATATGTTGTACAAGTTGCTTTTTAAGTTGTATAGAAATGCAAATTACTAAAGGGTACATCACTCCTCCTTTATAATGTATTTATAGATAAGCGTCTACCAAGTGATCTACCCCACATTGGCAAATTCTTAATAATTGTCTAAATTCTTAATCTTAGATTACTGATTTGGAAATAATAGTTATCATATCCAAGAACCATATGCCATTTTCTTAAAAATTGACTAGATTCCTGATTTGCAATGAAATCACCACTCAATATTTGGAGCCTCAACTGCCAAAGTTATGGTTACGTTTTTTAAACAATAATTTTAAATATATTATATCTAACATCTGTTGCTGAACAAATGTATTAACAATATCTCTAACAACTGTTCAGAGCAATTATTGAATTTTGCGGAGTGAAATTATATTAATAGATGTAACGAACGTCTATTATAACATAATCAGCCGCCCAAATTTGAACTTTGAAGCCAAAATTTTAAACTTAACATAGAAAAGTGCGTTTCATTAATTATTTTGCAGGTATAATGATAACATATAGCTTCCCTTATAAGCATAAAAATATGTAAAAGTAAAATTAGTTAATAACCAACAATTTTTGTAAATAATAATCTAGATTTTTTCTTTTGTAATGAAACTCACCGTAGAATATTAAGAGTCTTGAGTGAAAAATAATAATGACGACCTGAAACTCGGTTTATTAAACTTATGCGGTATTTTATCTGTATTTAAGTAATGTGTTTTATTTATTCTAATTATCAATATGAAATAATCTATTGATCAAACGTATACAAAAAAAATCATAAACAATGGAGCAAATTGTACACTGAAAATTTTGTATTCAGAGTTACTGTTACATTGTGTACATGAATAATAATACACAATATGTCTATGGATCAAGGGAATCAATAGCCAAAATAGATATTGAATTTCTAAGAAGGATGTATGAAGTTGGCAGGAACATTAAGTAAGGTATTCAGATGAAATGTTGTTAATGGAAATGTTGGAAGAAATTATTGCCGACGAAGACTGGATTCAAGCCATATCATGTAGTAAGTTGGTTTTATGTTCATGAGTATGAAATGGCGCTTGTGGTCTATGATAATGGTTCGGAGAGAAGATACCACAGAGAGATGATAGAGTATTCTAACGACTTGGATTTTCTCAAAGAACTGGACCAGATAAGAATGAGTAACACTAGGAGGAACACATTTCATCTTAATCTAGAACAAATGATCAGATCTAGGATAATGTATTTGAAGGAACAGGCGGAACAATTTATGGAAGACTAAATTGTATTATCTTTTTATTTTCAAGTTTGTATTTTGTAATAAAGTTATAATATTGTTAGTTTGTTTATAATGTTTATGATTTGTGTCAAACAACTACACTAATATTAACCTACACTGTAACTATATATTTTATAACTTCTGATTTTTGAAGATTTGAAATAGTTAATTTATCGTCTGCTGATGAGAATTTGTAAAGAACGTCCGTATCAACATCTGTTGCAAACATGTTTCAGCGGTTTCAACATGTGCAACAGACCATTTATGCATCTGTTCATCTGGTCTATACAGACCTTTCGGTGAATCTGTTTGGCTTAAACCTCTCTTCAGTCCAACAGTACTTCCATAAAAAAAAATTTACAGCAGACCATTGGTCATCAAAAGTCTGCTTACAAGCAACTGACATTTTGGTAATAAGTGTCTAGATTCCTGATTTGTAATAAAATCTTCATTGAAGATTTATAGGCTTGATTGCCAAAATCATGATTACTTTTTTGAAACTTAGTTTATTCACCTTTATATTATTATGAAATTTAATAATATAGTAAGTATCATTTTAAATTATTAAAAAAAATTATTTACTATAATCCTTTCATTTTTTTTATTAACTAAGGTCATTCTTGACTCTATAAAATGGGAGCAAACTACTATTTAATTTTGCATCTCTTTCTCCTTTGAACCTTTGTCACTTCCAAATATTCCATCACATATGTATAAGGATTTATGTTTAAATGTCTTCACACTAGTGTTCTCCATGATTTGTAATGAGGTTAGAATGGATGATCTCGGAAAATTCTTACACTCAAGTAAAAACATATTGGCAGGGGAACGTCATTGAATCGTTTGATTACCATATCCAGCGCTTCTTAAAGAGAAGGCTTATTATAGAAAAGCCATAAGTCTCTCGCTAATCATATATGGCATACATAATCGTCATCTGCCTTCTGCTATGTTATAAGAAATCATCATATCTTCTTTATGGTTGTTAGTGTTTTATATGTAATTTGTTAACTCGGATAATGTAAATATATTACTTAGTAAAATATCGTTCGTTATTATAAAATATATTTTCATTCAACTTATGGACCAATACTGAGTATTATAGTTATTAACTTTCAAAGATGCATATCTATTTCCTGTAAATTTCAAAGAACCAAAGGAAATAAGAATGAATGTTTAGATTATTCATTACTTGGAAGTTCATAACAATATATTATACATATAGATGTAAGCTAACAATGCCTTGTTGATAAGAAATGTGATGTCATTAATTAATGTTAATATATTATACCTAACGCATGTTGCTAGACAAATATCTTAATAATATTTTTAACATCTGTTCATAGCAATAATTACATTTTTCATAGTGAAGTTATATTAATCTTCCCCTGTAATTAAGCTTCCCTTCAGTGCTTTTAGGAAGGTATATATTAATCTTCCCTTATAAGTTTCCCTTGAAGCTTCCATTATAAGCTTCCCTTCATTTATTTGGTACTTCACAATCAATTTCCCTGGTCAACGTTTGTAAGTAACATCACTGGAGCTCATACTTTCAATACTAATTTATATTGAAAGTATGAGCTTCAGTTATGTTACTTACAAACGTTGATATAAATTAGTATTGAAAGTATAAGCTACAGTGATGTTACTTTTGATTGAAGTGAATATTATCAAAGAAGTAAAATTGTTCATCGTATGTTGATTTCAAGATTGAAGATGACATCCTCTGATAAAAGAATACCAGTCAAGATTGCTCGAAGACGTTCCCACTTTCTCTATGCTTTGCATTGACAATAAATAAAAGTCAAGGACAATCATTTAACGTGTTGTTTTGTATCTTCCACGTACTGTTTTCAATCATTGCCAACTCTATGTTACTGCATCCAGGGTCAAAAGTAGGAAGAGCTTGAAGATTTTGATTTGTGATAAGCAAAAACAAGTTTGTACATATCATTATCTTTGGTCTATTTATTTTGTAAGTTAAATTGTTTATGTTGTTTAATGAATTTAACAGTGAAATATGAAAAGAAATACATAAGTGTAGTGGAATAAATTATAAAAAATAACGAAAGGACTTTGATTTGATAATAACTTTTTAAACATGTTGCTTTGTTTCAATATATTTCAGTGCTTCCAACAGATGATGAATTATCATTGTCTGTTTCTTTCCTGCGTTTGTTCTATGCAAGAGAGCTCTGTTCTATGCAAGAGATCTTTCCATGGATCTATTTACCTGATCTGTAAAGTAACATCTGTTGATTTATCCGACCGTGGTTTCAACATCTTTCAATGTTTTCAACATCTGATCAGTATTTGTCATTTGTCTCTCTTCAACGGAACAGACCTTACTAAACAGACTTTGCTTACAACAGATGATTGACTTCTTGATTTGGTGTTTACTAAACATATCTTAGTAAAACACGTTTATGTTCTCTGTATTTACGAATTAATTGTCTTAAAAAATGATGTACATAGACTTCTCATGTTTTAACACGGGATTTCACCTACTTTATATAATAAAGATAACCTACTATTAAACATTTTGATGTTTATATTTAACTTCTGCATACACATCTCTTTCTCTATATATAAATAAATATAATCTTGCAAAACTATGTAACGAAACAAATTCACAATATTTAGTTATTTGCAACACATTTTTTTAATTTGTCACATGGCATGACACATGGCACACTTAAGGAGCAGAATGTCTCATTGACATGGCACTCAATGAGACATTCTACTCCTTGAGTGTGTCATGTGTCATGCCATATGACAAATTAAAAAAAAACAAGTAATAATATAAACATAATCTACTAAAATTAAATTGAGTTAATTTAGGAAAAAAAATTAAAAACAAATTTAAATTTTTCTCTCTTATGTTTCCTCCCATAATTTTTAAACGTTAATATCTTTTATTACACCAAATTAACGAGCGTTTTATTATCTTTCCAACGAGTACCATAGTGCTATATAAAAAACGGAGAAAAAAACAACTATTTTTTGTGGGGTTTCGTTCATACAGGAAAAAAAAACACAAAGTGTTCAGGTTATTCATTAATCATGTTTTTTCTTTTAAACCATGTTCTTATCTACGATGTTGAAATTTAGCCCAATCGCCATGCTTTCATTGGAATTTTACTCTTCTAAAGATTCATAGGTATACTTTATCAAGAGAAGGTAGGAGAAATAATCGCGCAACACTGTAACACATGGTGTCACCTTATAGCAAGGTTATTTTTTTTATTTATTTAATTACAAGAGTAATAATTATTACTATTAGTATTAATATTATTAGAATTGTTATATCTTTTAACCTCGGGACGCTTCCGAGATAAAAGCTAGTAGAAAAATAAAATGAAGTACATAATTAGGTTTACTTGCATGCATATAGATCTATGTTTATATATTTACATCTTATACATAGCTGTCTCCATAAGAAATATGCAAACCATTAACAATGCAATGATTATATTGTAAAGTACATACACGTATTTGTATACGTAAATAACACAAAAGCCATTATCGTGCATAAAATTTATTTACAGTTTATACACAGTAATATCTATATCTATACTTCTATACTATATATAATGCATGAGGGAAGGACTTCTTAAAATTTAAGTAATACAATTTTAGTTGCTTAAAGTACAACACACACTACATAACCTATGAAATTTACAGGGTCAAATCAGTCTTTTTAGCCTGTTAGAGAAGTTTAACATTTTCGGGGTAGTTTGCGGCGATTTATATGCATGTGTTCTCACGTTTGAAATTGAGAACAGAAAAATGAGCGGCGACTTTTGATTTTACAGAGCCCTTCCCTTCTCAATAAACAAACTTTTCAATTCTCACTCACCTTTCTTCCGATTGCTGAAGGTAAAAGTACAAATGGGATTCATATCCCAAGTGGAAGAGGTTTTTAGGTCTATCACCACCTACTTGATTACTTTTCTTCGGTTTTGTTAGGTTTCTATTTTTTATTCATTACAGTGAAGATCTCGCTGAGGTCTATCATCAAACCATAATCATTCTGCAACGTTACGTATGTTCGACTTACCAGGATTTTGAATTCCTTATTCAAACACACAGACACGGTACCACCTAAACCCTAATTTCATTATCATCTCTGAATCTATCTGTGGTTTCTCTTCCTCTCAACAGCAAAAATCAATTTGTTTATTCAATTCATAAAATCCAGTGCTCTGTGTTGGGTCTTATACTGGTTTTGGGAAAACACTTGCTTACTTGTTGCCTCTGGTGCAACTTTTTATTTCAGTTTCTTCTACAGAGGCCTTTCATTTGAGTATTTGCCTTTACAGAAGCATGGTTGTGTTAAAGTTGTCATTCTGAGACTTTTACACACATGATTATTGAATATTATACCCCTATCTTGATTCTCAGGCTTCTGATATATAGTTTTGTTTAGTTTTAGACATGCCAGTTTCTTACAGCCCCTGCTTTTCTTGTTTATGATTTGAGGTCACGGCTGCTACTGGTCTAGAGGAATAAAATATATTTACTATTTAAGACTGTAATATGTACTCTTGCAGTTCTGCTCAATCATTTTTCCCTCGGTGACTTAGTTCAATCGGCATTCAACAACGGCTCAAGGTATGTGTAGTCATTACATGATTTTATTTTTACTTAGTCAATCAACAGTGCATCAGGTATGGCACAGTATTGTTTTTGTGTTGCTCTCTTGCCTTATTCACATATTTATTTTAGGCGTTTTTTGGTTTTCTATGGTGTTTCGCCATTCAATTTGGGTCGAACAGGTTAAAAGTATTCAAATACAATAGAGGCGTTCTCATAAAGTGGCATTATTAATACTAGATAATTAATGTAAGGACATAGATAAAGGTGTGTCGGTCCGTCATAACTTAAAATGTAATTAAATATGTGTTTTACGAGTAAAATTGGCAAAAGTGTTTTCTTATCAACCACAATCAACCCTACTTGATGTAATTACTTCAAATGTAATTACCTATCCTGCCCTACATGTCAATTTTGAAAAGGTTATGGTTAGAAAATCATAATGTGTTTTAAAAGTTTAAAACTTATAGCATTCTGGCATAGTAAAATGGCACAGAGGTTCACGCCAGACTTGAAGTTGAATGTATGATTTACATGTATTTTATGTAAATAAAAATACCCTGGTATGATCGGGTCGGGTAATGGGTTAAAAGGGGTAGGGTAGGTAATAGGTTAAACGACTAGGTGATGGTCAAAACTGGTCGGTTTGGGTATTGGTCAATACGGGTTGGGTAAGTTGGGCAACGTTGCATCATCCTTTTTAGTTGACCTGAGTAAACTATAACCCAAGGTAGTTGAGGTAATTCCCAAAATTTTCTTCTAGCAGTGGGTTCCAGTTACAGGTTGAAGCACATCATATTAGGTTCTCCCAAAAAAAGATAATTCAAATATTTCAATGAAATAGTTTAGTACCTATTGATTCAGCTTTCACATGTATTGTTTTGCTATCTGCAACTAATCATGTCTTACATTTAACACAGCAGGTTGGAACGACGCTACCTTGGCTTCAATTTGTTAGGCATCCGTGAACTTAAGCAGCAAAGGTACCATTATATAATAAATTAGATTTGGTAGTTAGCTTTCTGTTTATGGTTTTGCCAAGTTTGAATTTTTGTTTATTTCATAAGTTAGGTCTCTAACTGGATGTTAGGAATTGTAATTACTGAATTAAGTTTGGTAGTTGGGCTTCTGTTTATGGAGTTTTTTCCAATATAGGTGTATGTGGAAAAAATATTTACCAAAATGGGTCATTTGAAAAGTATTTACCAAAATGGATGTTTACTTTATCCTTCAAATAGCCTCTTTGCTTCTGCTCGTTCGTAACCATGAAAACGAACTTGAAATTAATGAATTTGAGTAAGAGTTTGCTCATATTGGTGATGCTATTAGGAAATATGTTTGGGATTTTGTTCACCAGGTTTGATATTGTAGGTTCTGCTAATGTTTAATGTTTTTTTGGGATTAATAAATCCAAAAATTGTGGTGTCCTGTCATCTAATCTTGTGGGAAAAAAAATACAGTGCGTGGGCAATTTCATATTTCTATAGTGACATACAATTTCAATATGTTGAATAGGTTTTTGTGTAGTTTTAATGATGGAAATATGAAATTGTATGTCACTTTGGTTCAGAAGTACAAGTATGAACAACAATAATCATTCAACTTAAATCGTTTCCTAATTACCACCAACAATAATCGATTTAATACGAACTGTTTCCTAGAATCGAATAATAATAGATGTTCAATCTGAATAGCCTGGAATCGAACAACTGTGATCAACAAGAAACATTGCCTGGAGTAGAGCACAAGGGCGCAGGATAAATGGCGCCATGGCAGAGCGAGAATTTGTCCAAATTTGAACGATTGTGTCTGGTATGGAGAATAAGAGCGAGAAAGGGTCTTTGTGGCGGCAAGTAATTGACACAATACACTCGAATGCTAACTCATGTGCTTATTTACTGGTTAAGGCGGGGATTTCGGGAAGTTGGAATAAAATAATCAAGCTGGAAAAGGAGTTCGAGGATAAGAATCTAACCATCAATAGCTTGATAAAAGGGAATATTAGAAATGGACTGGACATCCGATTTTGGGTTGATTGGTGGGTAGAGGACAGACCAATAATGGATCAATTTCCAGCGTTTTTTGCACTTGAAAGGCAGAAAATGGCACCACTAGCCAGCAGGTTACAAGGATGGGAATGGAGGAGAGCACCAACCGGAGTCCAGGAGGTTGAAGATCAGCAACAATGTTTGGAAATTGCGGATGCGGCAATTTTAAATATAGCCTGGATACATGGAGCTGGTCTTGCAGCCCCGACGGAAGGTTTTCTGTTGGGCCGTGTAGGAAGCTTCTTACGCAGCATTCGGCCCCCTTTTACCCCTTTCAATGGATCAAAGGGGTGCCAAGAAAAATCAGCGTGTTCGCGTGGAGGGTAGAACAAGATCGACTACCTACTCTAAAAGGACTTAAGCGCAGGAAGATTCACCAGGGATTTGCCTATTGCAAGCTTTGTGGAGATGGGGAGGAAGATGCGGACCAGTTGCTTACGTCATGTTACATGGCAGCAGTTCTTCGGCAAAGTATAAGCACATGGTGCAACATTCCGCTGATTTATGCGTTCACGACTCGGGATTTGCTCAATGTCCACAAATCAATCGTCGCTTCAGATTACAAAAGAAAGATGGTTAGAATGATAATATTGGCCGGGTGTTGAGCTATTTGGAAGGCGCGAAATGAGGCGATTTCAAAGGGAAGAGAGTGAACGTACAAGGACTTTTTGGTGAGGTCAAAGCTTGTCACGTTCTCATGGTTGAAACACAAAACTAAACAAGTGGCGTGGACGTGGGAGAAATGGGTAATGATTAGGACGTATATCCACCGCAATGATGCTACAACATATATTATACTAATATAAAATGAGTATCGCCATACAAAGTGTCGCTCCCGCCGCATCGCGCGGGTTTCCTACTAGTATATTATAATGCATGAGGCAGGGACTTCTTAAATTTTAAACAATACAAATATAATTGCTTAAGGTACAACACTAAATGCACATAATAAAGATTTTTTAAGGGCAAATATGTCTTTTAGTTAAGGTGAAATAACATATTATAATGCATGAGGGAGGGGTATTTTAAGATACCCAAAAGTTAAGAACTAATGTTTCATTAATAACCCTAAAATGAGGGTAAAGTAGTCATTCATACATTATTTACACTTTATTACCCTATCTTATTTACCCTTTAGTTCCCTAATTTTTAGTTAGTAATTACATTTTCCTCCCTTCTCCTACAAAATTATAATTCTTTTATTTAATTCTATCATAACTTTAAAACTATTATATTTTAAAAACATTCGAATATACCATGACGACCGGCTCATTTTTGTCGACGTTTCGGTGTTTGTCATAGTCAATACCGATGTGAGGACTGAAATGTATAAGAAAGAATGCCTTATGTACAAGTGATTATTGCATTTTATGTTTTAAATACCAACTAGATGAACCTATCTGTACCCAAACAAAACTTTTATTAATGGACCAACAAGGAGCTAGCCAACAATATACAGACCACCACATAGATACAAGCCACCTATCACCCAACAGAACAACTCGAACTCAATCACCCAAAACATCGTTCTCCCTACTGCACCAAAAGAAAAACTTACATATATACATAGTGGGACAATCCATGGCCAACCTATAGAAATGACTAGACATCCCTCTTAGACCACATTGAACCAGACACAATTTCGAACCAATTTTCCAATCAATACTATAACATTATTTTAAGAATAAAACCAACAATTTCGACTACATATCCTTAGCTATCTACAGCCACGCATATAATCTCGAACCAATTTTCCATTCAATACTATAACATTTCCATAACCTGATCTATGCCCCCAGCGGATGTATCTTTCCTGCCATGACCTTATCCTATAACATATTAACAAGAAAAAAAATTAAACTATAAAACATTGTTTGTGACTGTAAAAAGTAAATTTTTATGTTTGAACAGTAGGTGTATAACATACTAAGTCACAGTTACTATTTTTTAATTTTAAAAAGGTAATGTTTGTTCTATGAAGTTTTACAAAGTTTAGTAGGCACCTTTTCAGTTGCATATTATTAAAAAAAATTATATAAGTATAAACTTTTATAAATAATCCTAAAATCCTAAGTTATTTGCACCTTTTTATTGCAAATTATTCAACATGGTCCTCTAGAAAGCTTATTCAAAGTTCAACTTTTAAAGGATAAACACTTATTTGCAATTAAATAGATAAACATAGTAATATATTAGTAATAATACTGATAACAATTAAAGCTACAAGCATGAAACTTTCAGTATCATTGTGCTCCTAATGACCATAGGTAAAAAACAAAGACACTTATATATTTAATTACACTTAAAGTAAATTTGTATGCTTGTATATATAAACTCCTAACATCATTTAATTATATATTAAAAAATAAAACTGTAAAACTGTTTGTGACCGTAGAAAGTATATATTATGTTTGAAATGCAGGTATAAAACATACTTAAGTCTCAATTATTATTTTTAATTTATAAAAAGATTTTTTGTTTAGTGAAGTACTACATAGTTTAGTAGACACCTTTTTAGTTGCAGTTATTTGAAAACTTATTATAAGTATAAATTTTAAGTTTGTTGCACCTTTTTAGGTGCAGATTATTCGAAATATTGTTATATATAAACTCTTATAGATAATCCTAAAATCCTAATGTTAGTTGCACTTTTGTAGGGGCACGTTATTCCACATATTGTTCTGTATAGCATTTTATTCGTGAGTTTTTGTAGTTCATAGTTTGTGGTTCACAGTTTCATGTTCCTAACAAGCAGTCAAGCACATTCTTTGGTTTATAGGTATTATTATACAACTTCATTATTTGTATATATTCTATGAAACTTTGGTGTAGTGTCCTATATTCACACCTAACATTCATCTACTTTAATATTCAGTTGTTTTGGTTGATCAAGATTTATCCTTTCAGATCTTTACACAGGTATGTTTTCTTATAATCCGTGAATATGATATCTATTTATTTGTTTTTAAATTATTTATGAAGATGTATTATGCTTACTTTGCCTTACTTAATAACTAAAGTTGCTAAATCCTCTTTGTTAGTCTTTTTTAGTTTACTTATTGTTTTCAATATGTTTGAGATCTAAACACTAAGTCAAAGTTATTTACGGCCACAGATCAATGGATCTAAACACCATAAATAACCAGTGTATAACTAAAATTATAACTACAAACAAAAACCTAAACAACAATATGGCAAAAGGAAATCAAATAACATACTGATAGCACATTGTAATAAACCTTATAATATAGTATAAAAATTGTTAAGTATACAATTGGGTACCCTGATGAATTAATTAGTCAAATTTCAAGATAATAAAATCTTTATATACCTTTCCAGCAATGTTTTCTTGGCTCTGAAAAAGGGAGACCAATGCCATTTGTCCACTTTCCTTCTTCAACGGAACCTAATAAAGAAGAGTAAAGATAAATCATTAACAATTACAAGCATGCCGACCACTACAATCAAAGTTTACAAGGGGATAGTGCCAATTAATTGTTCAAGCAACTTGATTGAATTAAATGCATGGCAGTTAGTCTAACAACTTAATACTGCTATGAATATCCGAATACTCCAAATTAAGCATGCCTAAAAAATACATGAAATGGCACACTTAATTTCAGACATTTTTTATGTAACCCTAATACTTTTTGACTATCAAATGTATAGCATAGATATATAGATGAACTATGACATTGAGAGTAACATGATCTAGACATAAAAGAACCAATTATCTTTGTCCAGTGATGTATAGCATAGATATATAGATGAACTATGAATTGGGGCTTGGAATGAGTGACGGTTTAGAACGATGCCGGAGAGGGAGTATCACTTAGGGTATGTCGGAATCAATAATCGATGTCCAGTGATGTGTTTGTGTATATTCGTTGAGAAAATAACCATTTCCCTCACGGTTCGATAGTCGTTCCTTTTATACCCGGTTCACATGTAAATGGGTTGCCGAAACAATGACCCAGTCGTGATAGGGATATTAGGATTGAGTATGAGTATTTAAATACCTCTCAAAAATATTATTTTATTTATTTTGTCAAGCCTGCCAAGGAAAAAAAATAAATCAATAAATATTTAAAACGCCTTGAGAACTTAAAAAAAATATTTAGCTTATGAAAGTGTGTATATTTAGTTTTATTTAATTACTCAAAATTAATAGGGACATGATCAAATACAGTGAAAGAAAAATAGGAAGTCGTCGGAAGGGTATCAAACGAACTCGGATTGAACTCATTCAAACGGCATTGGAACTGTCTCATTGAACCCTACGATGTTACTTTTTAGATCTTCGTCTTTTGGGGTTTTAACTTGTAGTTTTTAATATATGTTATATTATTGTGTCTTTTATGTAGCATTGTGTCTTTTTCTTATTTTCATCATTGTGTCATTTTTTTCAATTCATTGTATCTTTTTTCTTTGGCATTGTGTTATATTTTTGGCATTGTGTTATATTTTATGGTTCATTGTGTCGTATTTTATGATCTATTGTGTTTTTTGTATTCTTTTCACCCTTCTCATTTTTGTTACACTATGTAAAATAACTTGACCCAAATTAATAAGCTAATAATAAGGCCAAATTTAACAAACAGCATGTTGTACGAAATTATTATTACCAAAGCAAAATATATGATCAATAAAACATATATATTTTACTAACATGTAAGTGTGTGTGGACATTATTTCGTACTAGCACATGCATGTCAATCTCAATTGAGTTTTGTCAATATTTAAACCCGTTTACATAAAACAAATAGAAAACTCTTAAATAAGCATTGCAGTAATCGAACCGGGAAACCACATATGCTAGAAACCTAATGAAGACGTCTGAAACCAATACACCAACAATGAGGCCAGTAACCTAAAAGTCAATAAAGAATCTGCTTGCAAAAAAAAAAAAAAAAAATTGGTATATTATTGATAATTGGATCATTTGAACGTATCAACTTTGGTAACATAAAAGCGTTGAAAATATTCGGTGGCGGATCCAGAGTTTTTATGTGAATCAACTCAAATCAAATCTGGTTAAATGGGTTTAAACTAAACATTCAGATTTGGAATGCTTACAATTAAATTGATCTCATCATGATTTAGGTAGACCATACTTGAGCTTTTAATTTTCAACTTTTATGTTTAAGACTTTTTGTTCCTTATTGTATGTTACTTTATTGCAACAATGATTTCTAGAAGTATTTGATAATTTAAATGCTAAATCTTTTAGTTAATAGAAGGGTGTAGCGCTTATGAGTTATGACATGCTATAACAATAATACTTGAATAACAAACCAGTACTACAATACAAAGTGTCACCCCCGCTGCATCGCGCGGGTTTCCTACTAGTTATATTATAAACATTTGATAAGGACTTCTTAAAATTTAAGAGGTACAAGTTTGATTCCTTATAGTACAACACATAAAGCATATAATAACTACTTTTTAAGGGTAAAATTGTCTTTTAAACACCATATTTAATCAAAAGGTAATCAAAAGTCATAAGATGTTTATGAGACCTCATGACATTCAATTCTCAAGGACTTCTTAAATTAAATAGTGCACATATAAAAAATAATTCATAATGTTACATGTTTTGTTATAATCCTTTATATAAAATTAGGTACTTTATAAAAGCTAAAGTTTTATAAACCTGACAATACTATATAGAAACCGAGAAATCAAAAATGAAAGTCGTGTTTTTAATCATGAGGTAACAATTTGAATTTTGAAAATACTACGTATGGCTAATCTAATCTAAACTATACGGTCACCAGATTCTATGATCGGAGAAGAAAGATTATGCATATGATGAATTTCAAACAAAGATATTAAGAAATATTCATATAAAAGGAGTGGACAATAACAGAAAAGTAATTTAATTAATAATAATGGGTTATTTTTCTTGAGTACTTAAACTCAAGTCCACATTTCCAGCTCAAGTAAAATTTTCGGTTATATATCGAAAACCAGTTGGACCAATGTTCATAACCGATTAACCAAACTGGAACAAATGTATAATTGAAAACAATCGTTTTTGAAATATCTTAATCGAAAGTTTTGGTTTTGGTTATGACTCAAAACCGAAGTGAACCGAACAACACACACCCTTAAAATCACCAATTGGAATGTTGTGGTCTCCGCCGCAACGCGTGGGCACGCCACTAGTATATATCATTTAAGATTTTATATCATCCCTATGTTATTTAATATGTATTAATTTGGAATGAGATTTCACTATTCATGAATAGTGAATTCTCACTCCAAATTATTTTATATCTTTCTTTTCTCAGGCAATCGAAAAATAAAGAAAATGGTTAATCTATTCAAGATAATTAAGTTTTTACAAAATACCGTCTCGATTCACCCTATTTCATTAGATTCGGGATGTGATATGGTTCCGAATGATGAACCGGATATGGACAGTTCCAACAAGATTTCATTCTCGAACAAAAATCCATTTTTTGATTTCTTTCATCTATTCCATGACCGGAACAGGGGAGGATACACGTTACACCACGATTTTGAATCAGAAGAGAGATTTCAAGAAATGGTAGATTTATTCACTCTATCAATAACCGATCCGGATCTGGTGTATCTGCCTTTTCTATTGATTCCTATGGATTGGATCCAAAACAATTCTTGAATTGGGTATTCGACTCCAGGTATGAATTTTCACCATTCATGAATAGTGAATTCTCATTCCAACTTATTTTATATTTTTTTTTCAGAGCTTATTATATAATATATATATATATCATTTGTTTCATTTCAAAACATAAGTTGTGTTACTGGTGAAGTGGTTTGTAGTAAAGTTTTATTGCCTAAGGTCACAAGTTTGATCCGTAGGAGGGGCAATTTATTTATTTTTTCATTTTAACAGCTTTACTTAATAATATATACAATTGGTTTCATATTTAAATATCAATTGTCTTAGTGGTTTGAAGTTCATTTTGTTGAATAGAAGGTTCCAAGTTCGATCATGCCAAGTTGATTTTTTTTTTTCAATTCAACAACCATATTTAATGTTAAATGTAATCTATTTCATATTAAAACACAAATGGGTTTGGTGGTGTAGTGGTATGAGATGCATTTTCTCAATAGGAGGTCTTGGGTTTGAGACCAGACGGTCGCGGTTAAATTTTTTATTTCAACAACCTTATTTGATGTTCTTAATCAGTTTTGCGCATACAGTAACCGAGTAAAGAAAAAGTTCAAGATGAAGCAGAAATCACCACGGCGCGCCGCAACGCACGAGGTAGAAATCCTAGTTTCAACTAAATATAAATATTAAGACATAATCTTAATCCTTACTCGGCTGATTTTGGTTTTGGGTATGATTAAGCGGTTTGGGTATATAAGCTGATTTTGAAAACAAAGGGATCTGGTTTCGGTTCTAGTTTTAGGTTATTTCGAGTTTTGGTAGGATCGATTATAGCCGGATTGGGATGGGTAGAACCATAGGGTATGGAACCGATTAACACTCTTCAGTTAAGGGACCGGATATTAAAAAAAACGATTTTGTGTGTGTGTTGTTTTAGGATACGACTACGTCAATGTTTATTTTTTTAAATATGTAATTTGACGACTGTATATGTAAACAAACTACATTATATTTTGTTATATTTGTATTATACACCGATTTTTTTAACTGTTTTCTTAAACATACTTTTTTTAATAATCATATAACATTACATTTATCAAAACGTTTAATACACGGTATTATATTGTAACACCCCGGTCCTAGGGCCTAAAATTTTTCGCGTTTAAAGCTGGTATAACGAATATCCGAGTAATAATAATTAGAAATATATAATTATAAAACCGAAGTTGAGGGCGTTATATATTTAGTTTAGTGAATTATTATATACGAGCGTACATTATGGCAACAAATCGAAACCCGAACTAGTATATAATAATATCTTACACAAGTACTCGTTACATAACCGGATCAAAACGCGATAACAAACCCACCCGATTTCTCGCGGTGAGTCACTAGGGGGGAGGACACCATGTTATAACAACCCCTCCTCTTTTGACAACACATCCTCACAGCACATCCTCATCACCTGCTCAACTTCTCTCATACGCATACCTCCCTTTAATAACTTGCATTTCATCTTTAACAAACTACTATCTTCTTGTTAGAGATAGAACTGAGAAGGAGGATGGAGGCCAGCCACCATCACAGCGGCAGAGTCACGGCGGCACTCCTCCCCCTCCGTCCGATATTACTCCCTAAGAACACACACCTACTGCTTATCAATAGAGGGAAAGAGAGAAAGAGAGAGAGAAATAGAGGTGAGACAGAGAGAGAAAGCAACGGTGGAGATGTTTGGGGGATTTAGAAGCCGATTACCGTGGTGTCAATTTGGGATTTGATTAGCAGTGGAAGTTTAGGGTGACGACGGTACTCCGATGGTGGCATAGGGAGGCGGCGACGGCGATACAGGTCAGAAGGAGTTTTTTTTAGACGACGGCTTATTAGCGGAAATGGTTTAGAAGTTCCGATTGGGGGTTAAAGTCATAAGGAGACGATGAGGGTGGAAGGTTAGTATGTTATTAAGCCCAATCATCTTTCCTGTTTACACGCTAAAGCTTGTGAGGAGAACCAACACGTCTTTGTACCCCTGGCATTTGATACATTTGGCTCCTTGGCACCGGAAGCCATCCGTTTCCTGACCAGAGTCCAACGGGTTATCCATAGCAGTGTCTCGACTCCGGGGGCATGGGTTCGTGTTTAGTAGGTTAGGGTTTGCCGTCCAGAAAGGGGTGGCGGCGTAGCTTGTTGCCCGCCTGCCCGCTATCTTGATGTAATTTTTTACGGTTATGTGTTAATGATAAAGTTTATTAATAATAAAAAAAAAAGATTTTGTTTTTATAAAAATAAAAAATAAATAATCGGTTGATTAAAGGGAGTATTAAGACTATAGAATGGTGGTTGTAGGAGGAATTTATGGTGATTGTACTGATATATGGTGGTGACTAGTTGTACAAGAATGGTTGTGATGATGGTATAGGGGATTTGGCTTATATTGTACTTATGTGGAAGGGTCTGAGAAAACAAGTCAAGAGGTCAGGTCAAGAGGGTCAAAGAATGGTCAACGAAAGTCAACAGAAGGCAACCCTTATCATACTGTGTCAACAGCAGGAAGGTATCTATATTTTATAACTATATAACTATTACCGTGATAGCACGTGTGGGACTCGAATTGACTAGCGCATTGAACCGGACCCGACCATATGAAACTAAAAGAATAACAAGCTATATACCTTATAACATGAACTAATGTATATATAGTGACGAATGGTTATGTACATAAATAGTATAGTAATAATGGTGATGGTGGTATAAATATATAAAATGTTGTACAGCTAAGACTTAGACTAATTGGTTATATATTGATAACGACAAAGATATGGGAACATCACTTGAATGAACATTAAACACTTAAAGGATAATGTGTAGTTTTATCTAAGACTAGAAAATATATACAATCTATTGATGATTATTCGGACATTTAGATGCCTAGTAAGAAGTATATACGACGACTGAGACAATCGGATATGGGACAGAGAAATGAGACATTAAGTGATATATATATACGAATGACATTTGAGATATTGAGACATAAGATATCGGACCTAAGAGGAATAATACGGACATTAGTATAACTTGGTTATTATGCGATATTGGCGACAAAAACATTGAACCATGGACTTGGCTAGTTATAACAATGATATAATTAACTAAAGTAATACATATGATTATATGTTAAGAACTCGACAATTAGAAGTTTGGATAAAGAATTTAAGCGTGCCCACACGTGTAACCGCGATATTGGTTACACGCGCTAATACTTGTGAATATGATAGGATACGGCATGTAACGGATAGACAGGTTCGAGGCGTTGGGAAGATATATCACTGCATGACATGACAAGGTGAGTTCCGTGTACCATCCCCTCTTTTTGTTTTTATAAATGTTTTGGGGTGAATGCATGCTTTTGTGTATGAACCAGTTTGATGTGACAAGGTGCTCCCGAAACCAGATTCACACTCATTAACCCAAGGGATTGGGCCACTTAATGTATGGGTAGTACTACTTGGGGAATCCCCCACGCACAGTGGATCCGGAAGCCCGGAAAACCCTCCACTGAGGTCTGCGGACCGTTGTGGCATATATTTTGCCATGGAATCCATAATGGGAGTAGATGGATTCAGTGTTAGGTTTGATGTGTGACTTGTACATCGCTATGTGTTATGTTGTGATAAACTGTATGAACTTGCTTTTGAAAAGATAAACTGTTTTGCATTTACTTAACTATTACACGGACTCACCAGCGTAATAGCTGACCCAACTCTTTTTAAGCATGTGTTCAGGTACTGCAAATGGATGGATGGCAAACGCGAGATATATGCTTGTTAGTAGCGGGTTAGAGATTATCTGGTTAGAGGATTGAGCTACAAGTATCGTGGTTTAGAGCGTCTAGAGAACATGATAGAGATTGGATCGACTGGTGGATTAGACCTCAACAACTGTTTTGACGACCGTCGCATTTCGTCCTTACATAGATATTAGTCTATTTATTAAGTTATGTATTTATATTTTTGGATTAGAATTTGTATTAAACAGTAATTATTAGTCATCGTTGCTTCCGTTGTGCAAGTCTGTTACCAATCTGTCATTTCGACCAGGCCCCTCCGGGTCGGGTTGTTACATATATAGGGTGGGTTCAGTGAAAAAACACAAAATATTGGAGAACCAGAAAAACATGCCTTTAATATATTATTTTTTTAACGGAAAAAGAAACTTTATTCCACCAAAACTAGCAAGAAATAACGCAACAAACACCAAGAAAAAGGAACAAAAAGAGAAAAAAAAACCCAACAAAAACATCACCCAACACTAAAAGCACCACCGCTCTAATACAAGAAACCACACTACCTCACCAAAACCGCAACACAAAAACAGCTCCAAAAGAATCCCCATTAGCATCATGGCGAATACGACGGAGGAAAAGTGAAATTCAGCTTATGATGAGTTGGATCCAGTACCCCACCAACCTTCTCACACTTTGGTTTTACTCCCTTTTTGTGCTTTTGAACGGGATTGCAAGCACCTTTGCTTTTACATTGGCAGGATCACTTATTTGATACACGCCCTAAAATCCTTTTAGTGCCAGCCTTTGAAACTATCTTAGATTTCTAGGGGGGGGGGGGGGGGTACCTCCACATGCTTCTCAAAAGACAACGGTTTGGATCAAGAGGAGGATCAAAGGGCTTAGAGGAATTGAGATCCAAGGAGAAAGGGTTATGAAGATTATTAAAGCCCAATAGCTCGCCTAGACGAAAAGTGTCGAAGTGCATTCGGGATCTATTTTTGGCTTGAGTAATGGAGGGTTGAATGATAAATTGGGCTATTACCGGTTACTGGGCTAGTCGACTTGGGCTTGACCCTTTCAGCATTTGATGTCCTTGCCTTAAAAATAAAATGGTCCAAGTTGGAGTTTTGGATTTAAAAAATCTCCCCTATCATCAATTGGCTACCTTTGGTCCCAACAACAAAAATAATGTTAGCGGTCCCAACTTTTAACATATATACCACCAACACGCTACAACTAACGGAATACCAACATATTATATAAATGGATTAGACTTGTTCAGCCAGTCCGTTGGTAACCAACATGTTAAAATGTAAGAGCGCTACCACACATTGTGTTCTTTAGTTGGCACTAGTAACGGCCAACTCCTAATAGTTAAGATTATTATTTAAATCCAATAGAGTTTTAACTTGCATACATAAACTTTTCAAGCTCCTTTTGGTTTAAACTTTTACCCGATGTGTTTATAGCTTTTAACTCTTTGAAACTCCAACTTTTAAACCAAAACGTGGTTAATATTTTGAAAACTTTTGGGGTGGTTTTCGGAAAAAAAAAAAAAAAAAAAAAACTGAAACAAAATGAATAAATTTGATATGCAACCCCACTAGCCTTTCATTTTTCTCACATTAACAAAAATCTATCTGAATCCTAAGATTTTACCATATACATATACCAACGCAAATGACCCAAAAATGAAGCTGGTGGGCTTTTTTTTTTTTGGTCACTAACACCATTTACATGTAAGTGTGGTTATTACACTAGTTTTGCATCCCCTTCTAAGTCTTTTCAACGGTTGAAGTTGAATATCATCTTCTTGCTTGCTTTCAGATGAATTCTCCTTACAGTGATACCCCGTCCGTTTCGAAGATACCGTGATAATTCCACTCTCTAACTTTGTTCTGGCATCTCACATTTTCCGTACACAGGATTCATATAGCAGAACCTACAGTTCAAACTCTATCACGCACCCGCCCACATAATCAAATTACTTCAAAATAATAGAAAAGGGAGAATAAGGTTACCATTCCAGAGGAAGTGTCTTGCTATTAAAATCTATAGGTAGCGTTCTCCATTTCCTACACTTGTCGCACTGCACCCACTCGCGATCAGGTTTACACCGCACACCAATTTTTTCCTGCACCACAAATACCAATATTTGTAATCATGTCTGTAACCCGTTAGCCAATCTGAGCAGCCCGTTTTCCCAGGCTTAAGAAAAAACCAATGTTTATCAAGTGTACCATGATTGAACCAATATTTTCCCGCTTTATGACAAAAGTATACTATGTAAGCTTATTAGAGCTATTTGATACGATATATATGACGTAAATATTTTGAGTTCTTGAAATTGAAAACAAAACTTAGAAATAAATGCAGTGAGACTTACCACATTGACCTTGTCGATAGTGTTATCCAAGTACTCGTCTGCCTTTTTACTAAGCCAATCTTCAAGCAAAGCGTAAGGTTCACAATCTATAAACCCTTGTTTGTTGTTATGCACCCAAACCCGCCCGCTATCATCATCCTGCATTTCATAAACAAATGTTGCCCCAGACTTTTAACAAACAACGTTTTATCAAAGAAACATACCATCACATTGGTCACATCAATGACTCCAACAATCCCATGACTCTTTTCGCCATTATGTATCATGCTCCCTACTCTTTTGTAAGCCTGTAAGGAGCAGTAACGATTTAAAACACGCATTATTACATTAACGAAGAAATCCTAAAAAGAATGCGGAAACAAACATAAAATGATATAAACTTGCCTCAACCAACCGGCCATGCCAATATAAGAAAATTCCACAATTACCCTGCTCCAGGTCTAGTTGAGAGTGTCCGAGAATGAGCTGAACTGGTTTTCCCAAAACAAAACCATTTCTATGCTGGTCTTGTGTAAAAATTTTGCTAAAGGCCGGCTTTTAACCTGTTGCAAGTTAAGTTGTATGTATCAAGCTTGGTTCAAAAACGTGTGCCTGATGCGTGAGGGCCACAATGCTATAAGGAAAGTGCCTCAGGACCTTGAGGCAGAGCCGCATCACATATTGATCAAGATTTGGGTATGTACTATGTAGTAGGATGGTAAGTAAAAACAACCAAAGGGATGAAGATATTATGCATGGTTTACTTGATAAAAAGGCTAATATGTAAAATTAAATTAGACATGCAAATTCTGGTTGCACATAGAGCAATGTCTTGCGTACGTAAAGCTCTCGCTCTGCCCCTTGGCTTTTGGAAACCTTGGAGCACCTCACGCTTTTTTAAACCAAGTCATCAAGTGATCATCTTGATTAACTCATGAAAAAAGAAGTTGACAAATGTAATTTTCATACCAATGACCCTTGGACTTTTATTTTCATCCTCGGATCTAAAAAGATGACTTCTAAATAGGATCTGAGTGAATAGTCCAATGGAACCTATAAATCATGATAATAAAGAATCATAGGATATAAATTAGAAAAAAAAAGATAATGATTCATACCCACCTGTTTAGTCATCTGGCCCAGACGAGATCTGGGCCTACGTGAACGAATATAAATGTCACCTTGATAGAAAGAACTACTTCCATGCATCCCGTTGACCCATTCAAGAGAATATGTAGACCCCCATTCATCCAAATTCCATATGTATATTTGTGTCCAGTACCTTGCCTGTTAAACAAACCTGCTTTTTCACCAATAAAGTATTCATTGAATGGTGAAAATTTCGTTATAGCTTTCAAGTTGTTCTTTGATGAGGTTTCAGTCTGGACATTGGTATCAACTTCCATAAATTGCCCTTTACGAGAATATGTTACAATCGGGATCTCAATATTCTGTAGCAGCAAGGAAGGTGAAACACGACATCAATACCAATCTTTTGAGAACAACATAATTTATAATAATAATAATTTCATACATCTTTTCCTTCATTTAGTGATTGGGAAAGAAAAGCAATTGATCTGGAAGTTGTTGTCTGGGTAAGAACCAATGCATCTCTGCCAAGTCTCATTGTTCCAGTCTGGGAAGAGTGTCAAATATCAGAATAGAAACAACAGCATGAGAATGCTTGCTTGAACAAAAGAATGTATGTAAATGCACTTAGACATGATAATAATCAAGCATTTAAAAGAAAAGGAAAGTGATTTATGTAAAATTATATATAACATTTGACCTTTTTTACTGCATGCAGACCAAGAATTTAGGGCTACAAATCTTTTTACTAACGCTATCTAGGAGAATTTAGGCCTTTTATGGGGTGTATGGAATCGTATTTTCAATGCAGCATTTCTGAAAGCAGGTCCTAGCAAAGCTGATCAAATACTCTTATCTTAAAACGCAATCACAAACACCCTAATAGTACATCTTAGGTGACTTTCAAGCTATTTGACCTGTTATATATAACCCAAATCGGCCCATTTTCTGGTAAATAAATCAAAATTGTTGCCATAGTGATATACAATTGCCAATGTAATTATACAAATGTTACAGTATGATGAGTTAAAAGGAAAGCTATTAGAATGCCAAATTTAGGAAACTGCATTCAACTATGTTCCTAGTATAGTATTGTCTAATAAAAATTGTGCAATAGAAGGCAATAAGAAACATTACAAAAGTCTTGCTACAAAAGTCAACCATTATGGGTCATTCATATGTAAATTTTAGCATTTATCTAGAAGAATGCAGCAAAATGTTGTCCTGTTTATGAAAATAAATCCCATAGAGTTGATATTGGGGTTGAAAGTATTATGCATAATTTGATAAGACATCCACTGAACATTAATTAGATTAGAAGATAAGCTTAACCATCCAAGCTTAAACAGACTAGGTAATTACACCAAAAAAGGATTTGACTCCAATTACCATATAGAATTCAAAAAAATGTTGGGAGAGTTTAAAAGGAGTAATTCTGAGATACAAATTTGAGTAACTCTGGTATTCCAAATTGTTCTCCAATAAATTGACCTTTGTATGTTGAAGCAATACAAGTAATACATTGATATCCTAGCAAATAAAAAGAGCATATATATAATAAATGGAATTGCATAACATGCAAGTAACAAATAAGTAGGATAAAGCAAAAGAATGTTAGAAAGAAGATGCAAGAATGAGTTTATGCAATAGCACTTTACCGTACGAAACATGTCATACCTCCAAATTAATATAATTGACAAACTCATTAACCAGATGAAACTTGCATATGGATTATACAGGAAAACCAAGAAGGAAAATACCTTAAATCCAACACCGTATCTTCCCATACAATTGGGATCATTGGCGTTAGGCTCTTGCGACCAAATAACATCATTTTCATAATCTCCTCATGGTTCATCCCGTGACCATCATCTAAATTGCCAGCATTGGTATCTCCTTACCAACAATGCTCCAGTATATCATGTCAACAGAAATATCGAACCTGGTCAACATATCCAATTGAGTTTCTTGTAAACAATATGCGAATAAAGTAATGATAGGCATACAGAAAAACACAGATATTCAGGAAATAGGAGTACATTTGTGCTTTGGCGTCTCTTGAGTTGTCTACGAATTCAGCAATAGCACCGAAATCCATTCAGAATGGCCTTGACCAAGGGTTTTCAAATAACTAGGATGGGTGCACGCATAGTTCTTGCTTAGACCAGTTAAAGTTGTTGCACTATTTTCCGATCTGCTACAGTTTTCACCATGCGACTATCTTCAAAATCCCTTTTAAGATGTTCTCCTTTAATTCCATCATTTTCGTTTTTAATATCTGACAAGACACAAAGCAACAAAATGATTCTCTCCCACTTCTCGACATCATGAACCAAATCACAACCCACTGATCTTACTTTATGTCGATGTTTTGCTTTGATTGTAAAAATTAAAGGGGGTCATTGGGACAAAGTAGAAAGTAGAAACAATATTTAATATTATACTTTATGCATGAACTTTTTTTAAATCTTTGAGCAGGTCAGCCCAACCCAAACTGGCTTGTTTTGACCCGTTCAACCACCTATATGAGAAAGAATAGTATGAAAAATCTTTCCACATCCTTTATAGTGGGAATGGATGAAATTAACAGATAAAGAAAATGCAAATTGAAAAGACAACCAACCGAATTTGACATCATTTTGACTTCTGGTGACACCATATTCATGCGTTCGGTACCGAACCACTGCGTGACTGTAATCTTCATCCAGCTTGAAGGAAGAATGTACATCTGACCGCTCTCAGTGCTTACAAAAGCAGCCTTCAAAAACATGTTCAACCAGTAGGAACACGTTTAAAGAACGATATTATAAAACCATCTTTTGCTTCATTATCCAGAAAAAAGTGATAACCATTTAAATAAGGCTTCCTAATTTACTGATCATAGAGCCATGAATGCAAAGGCATGTTCATGGAAAATGAGTGAACCATAAATACTACTTATGTTTGTTAGTACTACGTCCATCCATGCAGTGGTTGACTTGGCAGATAGTACAATGAAAATATTGACTGTAGATTTAATTTCTAAAATGCCCCTTTAGAACACAAAATAACCTAAACTGCTTGGAAGAAAAATCAAAGGTATTCATTCCGGATAATACTTACTCGCGTATGAATAGGGAAAAGTATCGCCATTCCTCGAGCATATACGAATACTTTAGAGGAAGGTAGTAAATGATTTTAAAATAACAATTACACTAGAAACTTAAGTAGGAAAAATAACTAAAATGCGACGATAAACATTTACAAATTTCACTTTTACATTAACCTCCAGATCTTATAGATACCAATTATCACCATAGGGGGATTAGCAAGTAGAATTACAG
>JAUTDX010003865.1:0-56019 GCA_030844895.1 Ambrosia x helenae | reverse complement strand
CCTAACCCGTAATCACGCAATCAACGCCTAATCCTACGGGTTTTGACCTTACTTAAAACCACTCCCGATTAAAACTTAGATATTTAAGAAGAAGCTTGAATTTATTGTGATCAAACTTTTTGATTTCTACATTTTAATTATTACAACATATGATGAAGAATTTCACAATTTCACGGGAGACTCTTGAATTCTATTGCGGAAGCTTGATGAGTGTCGTGGGCGTGTTCGGTTCTTCTCGCGACTTGATCGTTGCTCCGGTCGTCCTTAAATGTTTACCTAGCACCATCAAACAAAGAATGGTTAGTGGGTTGTCATAATAACATTTAAACTAGTGTGAGAGTCGTTACACGTCGAACGGAACGAAACCAGGCCCAACGCCCTTTATCAGGAGAACAAACTGCTTGCAACTTTTGTGCAACGCGCTGTTCGGATCGCTTTTTCCCTTCTAAAAACCAAAATCCGACTTCGACTTTCAAATAAGAATTGTTCTACGCTCCGAGAAGCTTCCAGGCATATAAAGAACACCTCCTAACGATTTTTCTACGGTTTTATACGCAATTTTAAAGTTCGTGTTGTCATGCTGTTCTCTGTGAGCGGGCCGCTCGGTCTCTGTGAGCGGCCGTCGTCTCTGTGAGCACCGCCGCTCAAGCTTCTGATGTTATTTTGGTGATTTTTAAGCATGGGAATCATGTTGCAACCACGTTTGATGATTCCCAAAGCCTAAGTATTGACTTGCCGACTAAATAAACATTGTTTGACTGAAATTATAGTCCGGTTTATGTCGCCATGATCCGGTTCTTAGTTTTGAGTGTTTATGGCGACTCTTACCCAAATCGACCCATTTAGACATTAAACTTAACCAAACACATTCGACCACGCGCAATGCGTGTAGTTTATGTTGTCAAGCATTGACACTTGATCAACTAAAGTGCTTGTCCGATTTGTTCATTAGGATTCCGTTATTAGATTTATCCTTTAGTAAATCTTTATAAATTCCCTAAATGCCCCTCCTAGCCAAATCTTTTGATTTAGCTATTCATGGCGACACTTCTTGATTCAAAACCATTGTTTTGGACTCAATGACTTGTTTAAAAACTCTAAGTCCCTCCGGACTTAGATTTTTATCCTTTCTCAAGTTTTCACATGTTTAGTAGATTCTAAGCGCATTAGCGCGCATTAGACATAGTTGTGGAAATAACTTACCTGATTTGCACCCACACTTCATGTGGGTACTTTATCACCTATGTTGCTTCGCCCGAAGGCGTTTATTTGACTACGGACTTACCGGGTGGCCTTGACCCACATCATACCTTGTGTGTTTATCCTCCATGATTCTTACACATCAAGAATGCACGCGCAATTGCATTTACCTGTATGCTTTCTAAATAGACAACATTAATTTCTCGGAACTCAAATGGCAATAACTTGCCATTTGACCCGTTTAACTTTATGAATCTTAATGCTTGGAATTACAAGCATCAAGTGTTGGGCTCACATGGTGAGGACATCACCATTTGACCCGTTTAGACTCATAGATCATAATGCTATGTTACCCAAGTTTTTATCTATGTTCAAGTGACACCAACTTGAACCATTTAACATCATGCTTAACGACTCCATTCAATTGATTTTAATTTGGGATTAAAACATCATTTCTCACATATCGTTATTAGTTGACCGTTTGATGGATTTTCTCCATTTGGTCATAAACTCATTATCTCGATTAGGTCATAAACCACATTTTGTATTGAGTGCACATAAGGCAACCCACTTAATAGATTCTACCCTTGGGGTTTATCTTTATCTCATACTCAAGATTTAAAACTAATGTGTATAAACAATTTAAGCTAGGTTATAGTATATTGGTGTAAGTAAAACTTACTTCATATCCATTCTTGCTTCCATGCGCATTGAGCTTGCATCCGTTTGACCCGTTTGCATCCCTAGTTCTTGTACCTAACTTAGGGACACGTCAAACCTTGTTTTGTTAGAATACATTATATGGATTTCTTTCATTATCCATGGCATTCATGTATTCATTTTACCTCTAGTTCAACCTCACATTTCAAGTATTCATGTTCATACATGTTTACACATTTATTTCCTCATTCAAGCATTTTATCAAAACACCTCATATGCACAATTTTCATCATGTTAATTCTAGGAGTGTTCAAGACTTTCTAGATTCCGCCATGGCTTAGCTAAACCATTGGCTCACATGATCATTTCAACAATTAGCACACATACATGATACTAATCACATAGAAATTGCAAGATTATTCCATATACTAGTGTAGTTCATGATTAGAGTAAAATCCCACTACTTACTCATAATACATAATCATGATTTCACATGAATCAACAACATATTATGATTCACCACGTTTTATAGCTTACTTGAAGCCTACTAACACATATAGAAGCTCATAGAAACTAAGAAATTCACGTTTTTTACCAAAACCCTAGATTTCACCATGATCATAAATGAATTTAACATCAATTTCCACCAAATAAAAGGTACCTTGATGTTCTTTTAGGCCCTAGATAACCCGTTTCTTGCTAAGGCATCGAAAAGCCCCTTGATTTGGCTTGGATTTGACCTTGTTCTGTGTGTTTAGGGTTGGTTGGTGAAGGAGTTTGATCTCCTGATGTTGAGATCGATCAAACCACACACACAAGTGTGTGTTTCCTTAGTTAATTTTTATTAATAAAACCCCACTTTGACATATTGGCAACTAAGGCCCCTCAAGTTTTAGTCTCGTTTTTAGTTTATGGTTAAAAACCACCATAAAACCCACTTTGTTATTTTATCGATTACGCCTAATGGCATAATAGGCGAAACGAGAGTTTGGGGTGTTACAATTTGTTAACCGGATTGACTACAAATCAATAAAAGTTTAAACTCCTAAAACTTAGGCATAGTTTTATAAATCCTTAAGTAGTGTTCGTTTCACAAAATGAAATTGAATTTAGTTGGAATGGAATGTATATTCGACTTCTTATGTTGTTCGTTACAACAAAAGAATGAATTGTAAATGAACACAACACGCGGAAGGGAATCCACATTTCAATTCTATTGAGATTTCATTCTAGTTTATCAAACGAACACATTTAAATTCCAAATCAAATTATAGTTCTCGCAAATTCCAGTTCCATTTGCAATCCATGAAACGAACGCTACCTTAGATTCAATAACCCTTATCATTATCCTGTCCCATTCAAACTTTATAAAACAGATGAGTTTGTTATCTGATCACATCAACATCAACATTAACATCAAAACTCAACACCATTAGCAATCACTAGTTCATATCAAGACAACAGGGGCTTCAAGCAATAAGCATACAAACTAATCCAACTAATAAGCATTGTTATTATGAAATTCAAAGTTACCTAAACTTTCAAAGGCATCCTGTGCAGTATGTTTTGAAATTTATGGAAGTGAAATGCAGCATCATTCGAATAGGCTACTATAATCAACTAACCTATTGGTACATAATCAATCATGCGGCAATTTAGGTCTGGAAAAAACACAAATATTATTCAAAACTAGATCTATGTTGGAAAAATGGTAGTGAAAATGAGTTTTTCACTAATTTTGGACAAAAATAAATATATTTATGTATGTGTTATATAAATAATTATTTCCGGGTTTGTGTGCTATATTGTTAGAGTATCACAAGAACCAAACCATGTCCAAAATAGAGCTAAGATGAATGAGATATCGAAGCTTGAAAGTTGTAGGTTGGAACAACCAAAGATGAGGAAAATGGATTAAGTTTTGTCCCACTTTGGTGGGATGACAAAACTTGAAGTGGTTTATAAGGAGGAGCACTCCTTGGATATTGTTTAGCTTGAGCCAAACACTAGTGGGGACCCTAAAGGGTGCAAAGCACCCTTTAACTCGCACTCGCACACGCGCGCGCACGTGGGCGTGGGCGATGGGCGCAATGTGGCACTTTGATGGCGCACTTTGCACTTCGCACACTCGCGTCGCCGCGAGCCGCTTAAGAGCCGCCTTTGTATTTTTGACCTCGTGCGCGTGGTCTGGTACATGGTGGAGGACCAGGTAGCGTCCTGGTGTCCGCGGATGTCATGGCGAGGGGCACAAGACTAGAGTGCGGCGCATGACTTGGTGGAACCCTGGTCCGCTGTAGGTTGTGTGACATACGAGTTGCACTGGGTACAGGCTCCTGCGCAGTCTTTGATTGTTGTCCAAGACTATTTCAACTCATATCAGTTTCATTTGACCACATAAATACTTTTGTAATTGCTATTTATATCAACTTTATGATCATAATTAAGTTACAAAGCAGGTATCAATTTGTGAGTTTAAAAAGGTGAACATGAGTTGAAGTTTAAATAGAGAGTTTAGAGAGGATTTGAAATGCTCTAAACACAAAATCCATAGAATTGTTCTAATCGACAATTGAGAGGAGCACTCTCTACATTGTCCAACTTTATTTCTTTTCCTACATTTTCTAAAACACCAAACAACCCGGTGGTATCTCGGGCTCAAGACCATCTCCGGCAGTACGACTACTGTTCCGGTTGTTGTACCCTGGGAGACAGACCGTCTGAGAGGAGGCGCGGAATCTGTTTTAAGGGCCCCGTGTCAAACACGATCCTCAACCAAAACCGTCAACAATTAGTTTGTTTATTCTTGCAGAGACGATTAGTAGAAGATGATGCGGTTGTAGTTGCTTGAATCAAGATTCGAGACGATTAGTAGAAGATGATGCGGTTGTAGTTGCTTGAATCAAGATTCGGTATTTTACGTTGTATCTTATTTCATTTATTTATTTTTGTAAACGGTATTGTACTTTTGTATTTTCCTACAAATGACGAGAGTCTCGTTATTATTTATTTTATTATTATTTTAATAAAAATTGTGAACCCTATTTCCTACAATCTTAAAACAGACTTTCGTGTAGATTGTCGATACAATCTAAAAACCTTCTTATTAAGGATTTTTGGGTTCACGAAAGTATAAAAATATTAATTGGGATTTTTGTTAAAATCTAATAAATATTTTTTGGAAATATATATGTAGTACAACAAGTCGGTTTAATGTGATGATTGGAGTACAATCTTTAAACCGATATACCGTGTTTACAAAACGTAGTTTGATTCAAGTTTTCGGTTTCATGGGTTGTTTGTGTCGGGTTTAGACAATCCGAAGCATTAACAAATATTAACATGTATTTAGACGTTTCAAATACTAATTTTCTAATGAGCGTATTAGAAAAGACGTAATATTTGTTAACCCTTGAAAAATAATGCTAGAGGTTATTTCTAACGAGCGTGTTAGAGATTAATCTTAGTAAAATATTTTCTAATGAGCGTATTAGAAAATATTTTGGCAACCGTATAGAAACGTTGGTGTACGTTTTTTGATCTAACGAGCGTGTTAGAGATCATTATTTGGAGAAATAGTGATTCTTATCGAATGTATTGAAACACATTTACTTCTAACGAGCGTGTTAGAAAATGATTATTATTTTTGTACAATAATAAGTTTCAAAACATTTATATTTTCTAACGAGCGCGTTAGAAATACTATTATTCTAAAATAATAAGTTTTATGACCTTTATATTTCCTAACGAGCGAGTTGGAAATATTATTTTTTATAGATAATAAGGTTTAAAACATGCGTATTTTCTAACGAGCGTGTTAGAAAGTAACTATTTTAGTAAATATTATTGGTTTCAAAATGTTGAGACATTTAGATTTCTAATGGGCGTGTTAGAAATTGGTTATGTATATAACAAGTTTTGAAAACATGTAACGAGCATGTTAGAAATGACGGCGTTGAAAGAATAACGTGTCAAAACATATCTAATGAGCGTATTAGAAATTGTTATTTACAAAATCATAAGTTATTTTAAACTTATTTTTTTTCTAACGAGCGAGTTAGAATTTGATGTTTTTGTAAAAACGAACAACATAGACGTTTAATTTTCTAACGAGCATGTTAGAAACGGCTTATTATATTTTATAAGAGCCAATAAAATATTAAACGGTCTTGTAATTGTTTATTTCTAACGGGCGTGTTAGAAATGGTTGTATATATATAAACCAATAAGTTTTTAAACGATTTTGGTAATCGTTTATTTCTAACGAGCGTGTTAGAAACGGTTTAGTTTGTATACTCAAACACCATATAACGATGAACGTAATCGTTTGTATTCTAACAAGCATGTTAGAAATGGTGACCTATTGAAACCGAATATTTTATATTTGGTACACGTATATTTTCTAATGAGCGAATTAGAAAAGATTTATCATGAAATACATATACTTTAACGATTTATAATCGTTTATTTTCTAACGAGCGGGTTAGAATCGGGTTAACTATGATAAACTAATTAAGATGATTGGTAATCATTTTATTTCTAACGAGCGAGTTAGATGCGGTTTTAAATAATAAAACTATTTTCGAGTTTATGGTCTTGATTTGTAATCAAAGCATAAACATATATAGTTTAATTTTTAAAACACTTGCAAAAACGATAAATGTTTTGTACGAATAAAACATGACCTTTGTAATTGGTTCGATACTCGTATGAGAAGTATCATGTCTTGAACCATATGATAGTCATCGTGAGACTATTTGGTGAAAACAACTCGAGGTTGTTTGCTCAACTACTTGCGAGTAGTGTATTATAAACAACTTTGTTGTTTTGGACATCTTGTGTCATTGATGGAGTACCTCGAAACATGCCACAAGGCGATATAATTGCGATTATTTCGTCGAACGTTAAAGTGTTAAAGTGAATAACACTTTGAGATTTGATGTTTATATATCCTTATGAATCCATTAAAATACATTTGTTATGTATATATATATTTTTGGATTATCGCTTATTTTTTTTTAATATTCAAGTGATTTAAAATATAATAAACGATATATATCAAAAGGAAATTAGTGTGAATTTTTTTTTTTTCTTCGACGAATTTAATAAGGATATATGTTTTAACGGGTAATGCAAGGAGTGTCTTGCAAGAACACAATGAGCGGGTTGTGATCATGACTTGTGTAATAAGTCACATACCAAACATCAAATGTACAACATGATGAGCGAATCATGACGAATGTGGCAAGTGTATTGAGATTAAATACATGGAAACGAGGTATGACATCTAATGTTGAGAGCTTCAACATGGAAATACACACTTGTGAATTTTCGATGACTATAACATATGAAAGAAATATATGTTAATATTGTGAACTTCTTTAATAAATTTGCTAAATTTATTGTAAGACATTTGCAATAGTGATGGATATGTAGATGTTTCTACAACCATCAGTGTTGTTTGACCTATGTGGAGGATTTGTCCTTAGTTTTTGGAGATTTCCCCAATACATGATTTTAACAAAACAACATGGAAATGTATATATCACTTGAGGCGCATATGTGAATGCTATGTCATTGAGTGTCAATCTTATTGACTTTATCTCAAGACTTTAGTGATTTATACTAGTATTGTTCATCTAGTTGATGATGAACATATTCATCAAAGTGACTTATATTAAGAATTATGTTTAAGTTCTTAAGAGTCAATGGTGAAGCCTTGGAGATTAAAGGCAAATGAGTTTTGATCCTAATGGATGAAATTAACTATGGTTTGAGACATTCCTAGAACCCGATGGTTTGGAATGGTAAAACAAATTCTAATAATTGTGTCTAACTAAAACGTGAATTTTGGAAAGAGATAGTGCGTTGTCTCTTTAGGCTGTGAAGAATCAGAATGATGCATCTTCTGTTCACATGCTAGAGTATTGGAGTCTAAAGCATGCTAGACTAATACTTGTTAACGTTATGTGATGACATAATAATTATGGATTTGTATAATCAAAACTATAAATATAATTTCAAGGATAACTCGCGAACCGATTACATAGTTCATGATTTAATGATACTATTCGGTTTCATATGAGGAGTACTCATAATGCTCAAAGTGCAAGCAATGTGGGGGGAAGAGCCATTTAAGAAACAACCCGTAGGGGATGTAAAAATGGTATTTGAGAAGGTTCTCAACTTCGTACGAAAGGGATAACCTTTCATCACCCCATTGGATGCTATCCAATAACACTTAAATGTGGGGGTGGCTTGCATTTGAAAATGTAGTGAGTCAATCGAGTTGATTGGACTCAAATGCCAATTGGTAAGATTCAAAGTCTAGCTAACTTTGAATCACATCACCAAAGGCATAGAAACGTGTTTAGCCATGAATTGAGTTTCATGTCATTCTAAAGACGAAAAGGAAGGTTCAAAGGGTAACACCTACCTATCCTGCTACCATAACCAGATCTATGTTTAGATCATATGGTATAAGCCTTACGAATTGACAAAATGGCTAAATTGACCAGCGAGTCAAGAACACGTTAGAACAACTTATCTCAGCTGCAAATGGATCCAACAACCTGATGGTTGATTAGAGATGAAGTTGTATGGAATGAGACTAAAGCCCATGGAAAAAGGGACATGAGGGAAACCTAATCTAGTTGACTGGAGATCCCAAGATCTAGATTCAATAGGCAAACTTAATCATGAACCGAAAGGTAGTCACTGTGGGGGCATAGCTAAGATATATGTTTATATATAAGCTAGTATATATGGTTATATACATATCCCCTAAACTACAAAAGGGTGTTTAAATACGTCCTAGTCCATTCCTATAAATCCAGTGACATTGTTGAGAGGTTAAGCATAACATATGGTTTAATGATTAGTGTAGATCATTACACACCATAATGCTTTTAATGATTTAAAATCACCTATGTTGGAGAGAAGTGTGGTCGCTTCGAATGAAATTGTGGGCACAATTTCTAGAGCTCCCGCAGAACCAGGAAAGTGTTCCATGACCATTATTGGACACGATAATGAGGGGATGGCCAGGCTAGGGGGAGTCTTGTGTGAACGTATATTGTCGTTTACACAAACAGCCGTCAATTCAAAGACATCAAGTTCATATTGACAGCTAGTAAGCTAAGTATGCTTCACAAGGGAAGGTTCAAAGGGTTACACCTACCTATCCTATGCAAGACTCAACCGTCGAGGTTAAATCGGTAATTTGTGTGTTTTTCGATCTCCATTCATGTGGGGGATTGTTGGAAAAAATGGTAGTGAAAATGAGTTTTTCACTAATTTTGGACAAAAATAAATATATTTATGTATGTGTTATATAAATAATTATTTCCGGGTTTGTGTGCTATATTGTGAGAGTATCACAACGAACCAAACCATGTCCAAAATAGAGCTAAGATGAATGAGATATCGAAGCTTGAAAGTTGTAGGTTGGAACAACCAAGATGAGGAAAATGGATTAAGTTTGTCCCACTTTGGTGGGATGACAAAACTTGAAGTGGTTTATAAGGAGGAGCACTCCTTGGATATTGTTTAGCTTGAGCCAAACACTAGTGGGGACCCTAAAGGGTGCAAAGCACCCTTAACTCGCACTCGCACACGCGCGCGCACGTGGCGTGGGCGATGGGCGCAATGTGGCACTTTGATGGCGCACTTTGCACTTCGCACACTCGCGTCGCCGCGAGCCGCTTAAGAGCGCCTTTGTATTTTTGACCTCGTGCGCGTGGTCTGGTACATGGTGGAGGACCAGGTAGCGTCCTGGTGTCCGCGGATGTCATGGCGAGGGGCACAAGACTAGAGTGCGCGCATGACTTGGTGGAACCCTGGTCCGCGTTAGGTTGTCGTGACATACGAGTTGCACTGGTGTACAGGCTCCTGCGCAGTCTTTGATTGTTGTCCAAGACTATTTCAACTCATATCAGTTTCATTTGACCACATAAATACCTTTTGTAATTGCTATTTTTATCAACTTTATGATCATAATTAAGTTACAAAGCAGGTATCAATTTGTGAGTTTAAAAAGGTGAACATGAGTTGAAGTTTAAATAGAGAGTTTAGAGAGGATTAGAAATGCTCTAAACACAAAATCCATAGAATTGTTCTAATCGACAATTGAGAGGAGCACTCTACATTGTCACAACTTATTTTCTTTTTCCTACATTTTCTAAAACACCAAACAACCCGGTGGTTATCTCGGGCTCAAGACCATCTCCGGCAGTACGACTACTGTTCCGGTTGTTGTACCCTGGGAGACAGACCGTCTGAGAGGAGGCGCGGAATCTGTTTTAAGGGCCCCGTGTCAAACACGATCCTCAACCAAAACCGTCAACAATTAGTTTGTTTATTCTTGCAGAGACGATTAGTAGAAGATGATGCGGTTGTAGTTGCTTGAATCAAGATTCGAGACGATTAGTAGAAGATGATGCTTGTAGTTGCTTGAATCAAGATTCGGTACATTTTACGTTGTATCTTATTTATTTATTTATTTTTGTAAACGGTATTGTACTTTTGTATTTCCTACAATGACGAGAGTCTCGTTATTATTTATTTTATTATTATTTTAATAAAAATTGTGAACCCTATTTCCTACAATCTTAAAACAGACTTTCGTGTAGATTGTCGATACAATCTAAAAACCTTCTTATTAAGGATTTTTGGGTTCACGAAAGTATAAAAATATTAATTGGGATTTTTGTTAAAATCTAATAAATATTTTTTGGAAATATATATGTAGTACAACAAGTCGGTTTAATGTGATGATTGGAGTACAATCTTTAAACCGATATACCGTGTTTACAAAACGTAGTTTGATTCAAGTTTTCGGTTTCATGGGTTGTTTTGTGTCGGGTTTAGACAATCCGAAGCATTAACAAATATTAACATGTATTTAGACGTTTCAAATACTAATTTTCTAATGAGCGTATTAGAAAAGACGTAATATTTGTTAACCCTTGAAAAAATAATGCTAGAGGTTATTTCTAACGAGTGTGTTAGAGATTAATCTTAGTAAAATATTTTCTAATGAGCGTATTAGAAAATATTTTGGCAACCCATATAGAAACGTTGGTGTACGTTTTTTGATCTAACGAGCGTGTTAGAGATCATTATTTGGAGAAATAGTGATTCTTATCGAATGTATTGAAACACATTTACTTCTAACGAGCGTGTTAGAAATGATTATTATTTTTGTACAATAATAAGTTTCAAAACATTTATATTTTCTAACGAGCGCGTTAGAAATACTATTATTCTAAAATAATAAGTTTTATGACCTTTATATTTCCTAACGAGCGAGTTGGAAATATTATTTTTTATAGATAATAAGGTTTTAAAACATGCGTATTTTCTAACGAGCGTGTTAGAAAGTAACTATTTTAGTAAAATATTATTGGTTTCAAAATGTTGAGAACATTTAGATTTCTAATGGGCGTGTTAGAAATTGGTTATGTATATAACAAGTTTTGAAACATGTAACGAGCATGTTAGAAATGACGGCGTTGAAAGAATAACGTGTCAAAACATATCTAATGAGCGTATTAGAAATTGTTATTTACAAAATCATAAGTTATTTTAAACTTATTTTTTTCTAACGAGCGAGTTAGAATTTGATGTTTTTGTAAAAACGAACAACATAGACGTTTAATTTTCTAACGAGCATGTTAGAAACGGCTTATTATATTTTTATAAGAGCCAATAAAATATTAAACGGTCTTGTAATTGTTTATTTCTAACGGGCGTGTTAGAAATGGTTGTATATATATAAACCAATAAGTTTTAAACGATTTTGGTAATCGTTTATTTCTAACGAGCGTGTTAGAAACGGTTTAGTTTGTATACTCAAACACCATATAACGATGAACGTAATCGTTTGTATTCTAAAAAGCATGTTAGAAATGGTGACCTATTGAAACCGAATATTTTATATTTGGTACACGTATATTTTCTAATGAGCGAATTAGAAAAGATTTATCATGAAATACATATACTTTAACGATTTATAATCGTTTATTTTCTAATGAGCGGGTTAGAATCGGGTTAACTATGATAAACTAATTAAGATGATTGGTAATCATTTTATTTCTAACGAGCGAGTTAGATGCGGTTTTAAATAATAAAACTATTTTCGAGTTTATGGTCTTGATTTGTAATCAAAGCATAAACATATATAGTTTAATTTTTAAAACACTTGCAAAAACGATAAATGTTTTGTACGAATAAAACATGACTTTGTAATTGGTTCGATACTCGTATGAGAAGTATCATGTCTTGAACCATATGATAGTCATCGTGAGACTATTTGGTGAAAACAACTCGAGGTTGTTTGCTCAACTACTTGCGAGTAGTGTATTATAAACAACTTTGTTGTTTTGGACATCTTGTGTCATTGATGGAGTACCTCGAAACATGCTACAAGGCGATATAATTGCGATTATTTCGTCGAACGTTAAAGTGTTAAAGTGAATAACACTTTGAGATTTGATGTTTATATATCCTTATGAATCCATTAAAATACATTTGTTATGTATTATATATATTTTTGGATTATCGCTTATTTTTTTTTTAATATTCAAGTGATTTAAAATATAATAAACGATATATATCAAAAGGAAATTAGTGTGAATTTTTTTTTCTTCGACGAATTTAATAAGGATATATGTTTTAACGGGTAATGCAAGGAGTGTCTTGCAAGAACACAATGAGCGGGTTGTGATCATGACTTGTGTAATAAGTCACATACCAAACATCAAATGTACAACATGATGAGCGAATCATGACGAATGTGGCAAGTGTATTGAGATTAAATACATGGAAACGAGGTATGACATCTAATGTTGAGAGCTTCAACATGGAAATACACACTTGTGAATTTTCGATGACTATAACATATGAAAGAAATATATGTTAATATTGTGAACTCTTTAATAAATTTGCTAAATTTATTGTAAGACATTTGCAATAGTGATGGATATGTAGATGTTTCTACAACCATCAGTGTTGTTTGACCTATGTGGAGGATTTGTCCTTAGTTTTTGGAGATTTCCCCAATACATGATTTTAACAAAACAACATGGAAATGTATATATCACTTGAGGCGCATATGTGAATGTTATGTCATTGAGTGTCAATCTTATTGACTTTATCTCAAGACTTTAGTGATTTATACTAGTATTGTTCATCTAGTTGATGATGAACATATTCATCAAAGTGACTTATATTAAGAATTATGTTTAAGTTCTTAAGAGTCAATGGTGAAGCCTTGGAGATTAAAGGCAAATGAGTTTTGATCCTAATGGATGAAATTAACTATGGTTGTGAGACATTCCTAGAACCCGATGGTTTGGAATGGTAAAACAAATTCTAATAATTGTGTCTAACTAAAACGTGAATTTTGGAAAGGGATAGTGCGTTGTCTCTTTAGGCTGTGAAGAATCAGAATGATGCATCTTCTGTTCACATGCTAGAGTATTGGAGTCTAAAGCATGCTAGACTAATACTTGTTAACGTTATGTGATGACATAATAATTATGGATTTGTATAATCAAAACTATAAATATAATTTCAAGGATAACTCGCGAACCGATTACATAGTTCATGATTTAATGATACTATTCGGTTTCATATGAGGAGTACTCATAATGCTCAAAGTGCAAGCAATGTGGGGGGAAGAGCCATTTAAGAAACAACCCGTAGGGGATGTAAAAATGGTATTTGAGAAGGTTCTCAACTTCGTACGAAAGGGATAACCTTTCATCACCCCATTGGATGCTATCCAATAACACTTAAATGTGGGGGTGGCTTGCATTTGAAAATGTAGTGAGTCAATCGAGTTGATTGGACTCAAATGCCAATTGGTAAGATTCAAAGTCTAGCTAACTTTGAATCACATCACCAAAGGCATAGAAACGTGTTTAGCCATGAATTGAGTTTCATGTCATTCTAAAGACGAAAAGGAAGGTTCAAAGGGTAACACCTACCTATCCTGCTACCATAACCAGATCTATGTTTAGATCATATGGTATAAGCCTTACGAATTGACAAAATGGCTAAATTGACCAGCGAGTCAAGAACACGTTAGAACAACTTATCTCAGCTGCAAATGGATCCAACAACCTGATGGTTGATTAGAGATGAAGTTGTATGGAATGAGACTAAAGCCCATGGAAAAAGGGACATGAGGGAAACCTAATCTAGTTGACTGGAGATCCCAAGATCTAGATTCAATAGGCAAACTTAATCATGAACCGAAAGGTAGTCACTGTGGGGGCATAGCTAAGATATATGTTTATATATAAGCTAGTATATATGGTTATATACATATCCCCTAAACTACAAAAGGGTGTTTAAATACGTCCTAGTCCATTCCTATAAATCCAGTGACATTGTTGAGAGGTTAAGCATAACATATGGTTTAATGATTAATGTAGATCATTACACACCATAATGCTTTTAATGATTTAAAATCACCTATGTTGGAGAGAAGTGTGGTCGCTTCGAATGAAATTGTGGGCACAATTTCTAGAGCTCCCGCAGAACCAGGAAAGTGTTCCATGACCATTATTGGACACGATAATGAGGGGATGGCCAGGCTAGGGGGAGTCTTGTGTGAACGTATATTGTCGTTTACACAAACAGCCGTCAATTCAAAGACATCAAGTTCATATTGACAGCTAGTAAGCTAAGTATGCTTCACAAGGGAAGGTTCAAATGGTTACACCTACCTATCCTATGCAAGACTCAACCGTCGAGGTTAAATCGGTAATTTGTGTGTTTTTTCGATCTCCATTCATGTGGGGGATTGTTGGAAAAATGGTAGTGAAAATGAGTTTTTCACTAATTTTGGACAAAAATAAATATATTTATGTATGTGTTATATAAATAATTATTTCCGGGTTTGTGTGCTATATTGTTAGAGTATCACAACGAACCAAACCATGTCCAAAATAGAGCTAAGATGAATGAGATATCGAAGCTTGAAAGTTGTAGGTTGGAACAACCAAAGATGAGGAAAATGGATTAAGTTTGTCCCACTTTGGTGGGATGACAAAACTTGAAGTGGTTTATAAGGAGGAGCACTCCTTGGATATTGTTTAGCTTGAGCCAAACACTAGTGGGGACCCTAAAGGGTGCAAAGCACCCTTAACTCGCACTCGCACACGCGCGCGCGCACGTGGCGTGGGCGATGGGCGCAATGTGGCACTTTGATGGCGCACTTTGCACTTCGCACACTCGCGTCGCCGCGAGCCGCTTAAGAGCCGCCTTTGTATTTTTGACCTCGTGCGCGTGGTCTGGTACATGGTGGAGGACCAGGTAGCGTCCTGGTGTCCGCGGATGTCATGGCGAGGGGCACAAGACTAGAGTGCGCGCATGACTTGGTGGAACCCTGGTCCGCGTAGGTTGTCGTGACATACGAGTTGCACTGGTGTACAGGCTCCTGCGCAGTCTTTGATTGTTGTCCAAGACTATTTCAACTCATATCAGTTTCATTTGACCACATAAATACCTTTTGTAATTGCTATTTATTATCAACTTTATGATCATAATTAAGTTACAAAGCAGGTATCAATTTGTGAGTTTAAAAAGGTGAACATGAGTTGAAGTTTAAATAGAGAGTTTAGAGAGGATTAGAAATGCTCTAAACACAAAATCCATAGAATTGTTCTAATCGACAATTGAGAGGAGCACTCTACATTGTCACAACTTATTTTCTTTTTCCTACATTTTCTAAAACACCAAACAACCCGGTGGTATCTCGGGCTCAAGACCATCTCCGGCAGTATGACTACTGTTCCGGTTGTTGTACCCTGGGAGACAGACCGTCTGAGAGGAGGCGCGGAATCTGTTTTAAGGGCCCCGTGTCAAACACGATCCTCAACCAAAACCGTCAACAATTAGTTTGTTTATTCTTGCAGAGACGATTAGTAGAAGATGATGCGGTTGTAGTTGCTTGAATCAAGATTCGAGACGATTAGTAGAAGATGATGCGGTTGTAGTTGCTTGAATCAAGATTCGGTACATTTTACGTTGTATCTTATTTCATTTATTTATTTTTGTAAACGGTATTGTACTTTTGTATTTCCTACAAATGACGAGAGTCTCGTTATTATTTATTTTATTATTATTTTAATAAAAATTGTGAACCCTATTTCCTACAATCTACACCTATAAAGTTAAAATCATTGAATAAAACATGTAAAATTGAGCAAAATTAAGAAAATTCAAAATATCTGAACCTACAATCTGATTACAGAGATAAGAGAGAGAGAGAGAGAGAGAGAGAGAGAGAGAGAGAGAGTGAGTGAGTGAGAGAAAGCGACCTGCAACTACGAGTACGAGCTCATTTTGAGTAGTAGGAGAATGAGTAGCTAGGGAGAAAGACGGTTATATATATAGAGGTGGGAAGCGGGCGGGAGGGACACATTTAGTTATGCTTTTATTTATTAATGACTAGTTTATACTTCGGAGCGTTTGGGGTTAGAGACAAGTGAACTTTATAGTTGAACAAAATATACACTAAAAAGTAACAAGATATGTAAATAAAATGAAATAACTTTATTCAATTTAATCAATACTTTAAAATATAACGCAACAAAACATGACATGATATCCAACTTTTGTTTGTCCACACACTAAACGAAAATAAAACACATAATTCATTTAATCGATATATTCATGTAATTAGCATCAAACATTCAAACCACAACATTACAAACTCATTATCAAGACATGGCATGATATAACTATATGTTCATGATATAATATAACTATAATGATACAAGTACTATACTAAAGCAATGTCACATAATTGTTATGTGTCTATAAAATAAACGATAATTACAAGTTAGTTAATGATCTATAAAAATGATACGCATGAATCATTAACTTTTAGCTAACAATACACATGTTCTATAAAAAAAGTTATGATATGGAATTAGTTGGTTCAAAGAGTTAAAAACTTAAAATACTTGTCTTAAAATAACGTAACCCCTATAAGGCTATAACACACTAAAAGTAAACAACGATAATTGAAAAAAACAAGCACTGTTTATCTTAATGGCCACATGACTACATGAGACATATTGGAAATAAATGAGCCAGAGCTTATAGATGACTAAAACGCATCCTGCACGGACTAATTTATATGATTCTTTTATCATTTCAAACATCTATCATGTTATACATTCTTAATAGACAATTACGATTTGAAAATTTGATATAAGTAATGTGCTAAAGTAAACATGAAGCTAATGTCATAAGTTGACCCCGAGTTGATGAAATGTAATACGGAGTATGTCACAAGCGATTGTGCATGAATATTGATTTTCCATCTTGATGGAATATGCAACTGCGTCGGGGATTCGTGTTCAAGTGTACATCAAGATCAAAATATGAAAAGAAAAACCGGGATAATATCTAAAGACTGGCATGTGGGAAATATAGTTACTACTTGCACGACGGTTGATGACACTGTAATGTAATTGAGCTTCTAGATCGTAAGGAATAGGCATATATACCCATTTTTCTTTTCCCACAACAATGATAAACCAATTTAAGCTCTATTACAATAAGGATAACTATTTTAGCTTGTGATGATGAACAATTAGGCTTGCGCCCTTGCTTGTTGTTTGTAAATTGTTATTATTATTTTTTTCTTTAACAATTTAAGTTGGGTTCATTTCATTTCATAACTGTAAATAGATAGCAGGCATGCGGGTAACAGACTGAGCCGCCACCACTTTCTGGATAGCAAATCTTAATCTATTAAACACAAACCCCTGCCCCCTGAAGCCAAGATATTGCTATAGATAACCCGTTGAACCATGATCAGGAAATGGATAATTACCGGCGCTAAAAAACCAAAGGTATTAAAAGCTAGAGGGACAAAGAACATGTTATTAGTTACAAAAAAAATTTTTAATTTGAAATTTCTAAATGAGTGCACGACTTTTCTTATTATGAAAATACATTCCTATCATTTTGTTTTTTCATGTCTTGGCCTAGCCTTGTGACTTTTAGGGTATGTTTGGCAAAACTAGCTGATAGCTAGTAGCTGAAAGTTTTTTAAATATGTTTTGGTGTTTGGTAGAGTAGCTGAAGCTTTTAATAAAATGTATAAAATAACCAAAATTAGCATAATTAAAAGCTTGTAAAGAAGATTTTTATTTTATTTTAAAAATAGAATGGGTATTTGTGTCATTACTAATTAAAAGCTTGTAGCTAGTAGCTTTTTACTATAAAGCTTTTTCTCCAACCTAAAAGCTTTCAGCTCATTCAACCAAACAAGGCTTTAATAACCTAGACTTGTATGCTATGTATAGAAACTCTGATTTAAAATCTGAGCTGAATAGTGAGCACCATAAATTCATTATTTTGGAGAAGAAATTAAGAGTATTTAGTACCCGTCCACCAAAAATTTGTTAATGTATCTATTATATTTTAAAAAGCGATTTAGAGGGGTTGTAAGTAAAGGAGAGATAAAATATTAGTGTTCATCTGTATATTTGAAAACCAACTGTTCACTACCAAAAAAATTTAATATTTCTTTAAAGTGGTAGTGAGTAAATGAGAGTAAAAACTTAATGACAGATGTATATAAAAATATTATTTAATTGAGAATGAGAGAGAAAATATAGTTATTTTTAATGTAATTTGATGGGTGAGGATAAAGAATGAGATATGAATGTTCTAAATTTTAAGTATTAAAACACATGAAAATGATCCTACTTCAAAATTTTGAGATGGGTCCATTAAATCTATACTACATTATAAAGGACGAAGCATGAGCAAATATGTCCAAATTATCCAAAGTTAAGATGACATACCAAAAATTTCTTTACAATTTTTTTGAATTTTACCAATTTTCTTCCCTAAATGCCCCTAGAATATAATTAATTTTTCTATGAAAATGGAACTCACCCAAACTAAATAAACAAGCGGGATAGCAATATTTTTGAACAAATTTCATATAATGGCGATGAAATATAATAATTATGTTACCACAATGAATAATCTTATCTCAGCTAACTTATGAATTTTATAACTTTGCCGTAATAATACTTATATTATAAACCTTTTTCATATATATATGCGTCTACCCAGCGGCAAAGTGGACGAGATGGTTCGACCCACTGGCTACATTGGGCAGTTTTTTAGATGCTGGGTCAAGTTGGGCAACTCTATTACAAACTTACAAATCACAACTTTTAATTTTAAATGGACAATGACCTTCATATGATAGTGTATACAATATCATATTATTACTACATGTTTTTTCATGTAAATGAACTTTATCATTTAGTAAGGTGTCTTCAATGGTACGGTTATGTAGATATGCAATGACCGAACAAATTACACAAGAGTGATGTTTATGTTCATATTGGTCTGTTACGGTAACATAGCTTTGGTTTATTAAGATTTGTTCAACAATGAGTACATGGTTTTTGTGGTGAACTGCAATCAGTTGTAAGTGGCGGTGCACATTTCTTTTCTTTCTACGAATACTTGCTAAAACATAGTGTGCACATTTCTATTCTTTTTGCGTAACTTGCGGCAAATAACCTAAGTATCATAATGTTGTATTGTAACCCATTTGTGGATCTCGCTGCAACGCGCGGGTAAACCCATTAGTGTTTGATAATGAATCAAAACATTTGATGTGCTTAGTAGTAGGGATGAGCATATTGCACTGAATACCGAACCAATACCGATCCCTTACCGAATCGAGGGTGTTCGGTATCGGTACTCAGATTTAAAGGTTTTTGGTTTTGGTATTCTCGGTATCGATATTGGGTTTTGGGAGTTTTTGGGATCGGTATCGGTTTGTACCGATACCGTCCCAAGCTCATCCCTACTTAGTAGCACAAGACAACCTACTGCATTATATAAAGTGACGTGATCTCCAAATTCATATGAAACATGAGAATTTAAGAACTATATGGATGTACGGTCACACCAACAATCTGATTAATATCACCAATAGACATTATATGACGCAACTTGTCGAAATAAATTGTGAACAAGAGGTTCAGATCACCTGACTCATCGACAATTTGAACAACTTGTGCAAGTTAGAACGAAACGAAAGCAATGCAATGAAATTCAAGCGAAAACATATAACATCCTTAACTATTCGCTAGACATTCGGTTCGTTTACGGCCCTAAGTTCAAGGGTATTTTTGTAATTTCAGTTATGACCTGATAACTTAAACGACACCGTTTATCCCTTCTTCTTCTTCCTCCAAATCTTTCTTCCACACAACACACTGTACTCGAACACAAACCTGTTTCCACTCCATATCAATGAAAACACAAACAACATGAAGAGTAGCAGCAGATTATTCGCACCTCCATCATCATCAACTCCCTGCACACGCACACACCAGATCGGAGCCCTAGCTCTAATCACCATCACATTCTTCACCACTAGACTGTTAGACCAATCACTCTCCACACCTTCCACTTCACACATCAACTCCAATCGTTTCCAATACGACGTCGTACAGTGGCCTAGCCGTGGTTATGGCTCAGACATCGATCTTAAGATCTATGTTTACGATGAGAACGAAATTGACGGCGTTAAAGAGCTCTTGTACGGACGTGACGGAAAGATAACGGCGGAATCGTGTCTTAAAGGCCAATGGGGAACTCAGGTAGTTTAATTTCATGTTTTGAGTTTAGTTAAGTTTATATATTCGATACGTCGTCGTTTTGGTGTGATTCGTTGTGTTTTGATTTGCTAGTTTATGGAAATAGGGCTGCATTTTGAACCCTAGTTAATGTTATGAACAATATGTAAATGTATTGGCATAATAGACTACTGATCTAGTATAGAGTATAGACCGACACAGTCGAACAAAGGCGTACCGTTACCATGTCCAACTTTCAGGCATTTCAGTAGATGTAACAAGTGTTAAAACTTTGTGAATCAATGCTGCAAGTTGTAAAAGAAGGCTATTTTTTTGGATCAACACAGAATAACATTTTATATTTCTTATGATTATATGATGGCTGCTTGCTTTGTTGTCAAGGCGCATAGTCCTATACGGAGCCTTGGAAGGCGAGGCTTTTTGAAGCTAGGCGCATAGTATAAAATACCATTTTTAGGGGGGTTTAGACATGTTTTAGGTTATTTTAGATTGATTTCTTAGTTCTTACTTATTTTCGTTAATTCCAGCCTTACTTACAGTTTTTTTAACCATTTTTGGCCAAAAAATGATCTGAACCTGCACCTGAGAGGCTGAAAACGTGTCTTTCAGGGCGCAGATATATGGTGCTCTGGGTTGCACTTCAGTGCCTACGAGCCCCAGGCGTGCACCTTTGACAACATAGGCTGCTTGTACTTTAACCTTTTTGAGATTATAACAAGATTACAAACTTCCTCCTGAAAATCTTAATTTGACAACAAAGTAAACGATGTTACATTTCTGTCAATATTATGCCACTGTATTGTATCAAGCTCTGTAAGTTGCCACAATGTTACGATTGGCACGGAATGACCTAATTTCCTGTCTATGATGTCTATTTAAAGGGAACTAGAAAGTAGAACAAAGATTATCCTTAATCCTTAGTGGTTACAAGCTGCCAAAGACAACTTAGATTATAGAGGTGCCGGTGGCAAGATGGTTTGGTAAGTTGGGTTGGGTTGGTTTACAGGTCAAAATGGGTAACTTTTTCGATCTGGTCAGAATGGGTTGGGTTAAGTTGACCCACCACAACATTTTTGTCAATAGTTTTAAAAAGTTTTTAGATATGTAACATATTAAATATGATTACAAACCTGTATTATTGAAATAATAATATAATATTTTTGCACAAACTGTTTCATGCAGTTGTAAGCATTTGAATACACTTTGGCGACTTCTGATCCTGTTTGGCCCATTTTCTTTGTAGTTAATTTTTTTTCAGTTTACCAACTTAACCAGTCAGTGATAGAATATAACCCAAATCGACCCATTTCTGGATAAATGATCTTAATATTCATGCAGCATGTTTTTATTTTAAGGTATGCTGATTTCTTCTCTTTTTACACTAATATGGAATTGTAGGTCAAGATACACAAGCTTTTTCTTAAATCAAGGTTTCGTACACACAAGAAAGAGGATGCAGATTTGTTTTTTGTTCCATCATATGTTAAATGTGTTCGGATGATGGGTGGTCTTAATGATAAAGAGATAAACCAAGCTTATGTGAAGGTATACTATATTTGTTTTATGTAATCTGATTACATATGTTGTACTTTATATTAGATTGCCTGATTCTATATTAGGGCGAACTGCACAAAATATGAGCGAACTTTACACTTTTTCCCCCTAATTAGCAACCATCTTTATATCAATAATCAATTATCAAAAGCAAAATAGAAAATGACTTGCAATTTATTACTGAGATTAGAGACCAACCTTCTATTGATCGATTTTACTTGTAAATTGCTGATATTCCGATAGCTGATGCCATGTTAGTGCTACAACAGATGCCGTATATGTATGCAAAAAATGCATATGTGAAAAAAAATCGTTTTTTTTTTAATTTACAAGGTTGAAAAGTTATCTTCTTTAAAAGTTTTTGTTTATTAAATATTTAACTTTACATCAAATCGTATACATTAAAATTACAAATAAGATGTCATGTTAAATGGCCTATTGATGGAACATGTCATTTGTTGCTACAATTGGTAATAAAATGTAATACTTTTGCTAAACCTGTTAGTAAAATTTAGCTATGTAAGTTGGTTTCTATTTTGTGCTTAATGGTAATACAATCAGGTAGAAGTGTAAAATTCGTTTATATTCGCGCAGTTTGGTCTTCTATATATGGATTTGCTACTCTATTGATCTTCAACTTAACATCTCTTTAAGGTTTTAATAACATTGCTTTCATCATTCTAAATAATTTATCTATATCATCATTGTAGATAATTTGTTTATGTCTTTTTTGCTTTCAGGTATTAAGCCAAATGCCGTATTTCAGATTGTCAGGTGGTCGTGACCACATATTTGTGTTTCCAAGGTGTGATTGCTTACTACTATTATTGTGTAATACATTCGTCAAAGTATTCTTCTCGGGACACAAAGAACGATCCAATCAATACCCATTACAAATTCTCTCATTCAATAATCAGATGCTTACAATTTACAATTTTTTTTTTAATTTTTCTAAATTAAACTCATCAATGATTTTTATAACTTAAGTTTACGACTTGTACTTATAATTCTAAATTAATACTCATCATGCCGATTATAACTATAGTTTATGATTTTTGCTTTTTATATACTTACTAATTACTAACAACTTGTACTACATGGCAGCGGCGCAGGGGCCCACTTATTCAAATCATGGGCCACTTATATAAACCGTTCAATAATCCTAACTCCTGAGGCTAGTGCTCTTTCCCTTGCTATGCACAAATACAATTATACAATCAACACGAAAATAATGTCATTACTTCGAGTCATCTCACTTCATAACGTTCTCTTCATTATTTAGTGAAACAGTCTGTTACAAATAACAGATATTATTGAGTAAATATTATGACATTAAGAAAGATATGTACGAATTTTGAACCTTAACAATATATATAGTCGAGGCGTTTTTTTTTTGTTTTTTGAGTTACAATTGTATGATTTCGGTTACATCTTGATCTTGTTACATTACATGATAATTACAGGGGGACCGAACAGATAAACGGGACACGAGTGCATTTAATACATGGAAAGACATAATTATCCCTGGTAATGTTGATGATGGCATGACAACTAATGGAGTAAGGCTTGTAGAGCCTTTGCCATTATCTAAGAGGAAATATTTGGCTAATTACTTGGGCCGTGCACAAGGGAAGATTGGGCGCCTTCAGTTGATAGATCTTGCTAAGCAATTCCCAGATAAGGTATGTAGTTTTAAAATTTCTTTTGCAGTAGAATTGATTAAAAAATATAAGTTTATCATTATAGTGTTAAGTTTAGTGATTCTTAGTTACGTGGCAGAGTTGTCTCGTTTCCCTGAAAAGAGATCATTTGGTCTGTTTTTTTTAACCTCCAATGGGCCGTAAGAGGAAAGTTTTAGAACTTGAATAGTTCAAACCGGACCAACTAGAAAGTCAAACAAATTTATCTAATTAAAAAGTTAGTTTTCTATGCTTTTTTTATAACCTTATCTAATACATTAATTATTTATATATTAAAAAAGGACCATAAATGTTGGCGGGTTGTCCCAAGTCCCAACTCATATTTAAAAGTACCTGCTTTGACTTGTTACCAAACTGCCTGTTTTTCCATCCCAACTTTCAACTTATCCTTGTTATGTTATGAAGCCTAAAATGAAACTCATGATTCGGTTGTGTTTTTGTTATTTATATTTTATGTTTCTGCAAACAATTTGCATATTTATTTTATCGACAGTTGGAATCTCCAGAATTGAAGTTTAGCGGCCCTGACAAATTGGGAAAAACTGATTACTTTTTACATCTACGCAATGCTAAATTCTGTTTGGCTCCACGTGGCGAGTCATCTTGGACCCTTCGCTTTTACGAGTCCTTTTTTGTGGTCTCTCTCTCTCCCTTTCTATCTATATGTCTACCTACACACATATGTAGAGGAAGGTTCAAATGAGAACCATTAAATAATTGGAAACCAAAGGAACCGCTTTTTAGTCTTTGGATAATATTTTAATGGATGGTTGAGATCAACCGTTCCCTCCTTTTGTCACTCCATGATCAAAGAATAAAAAGTGGCTCCTTTAGCTCCTAGCTATGTAGTGTATCTCATTTGAACTCACCCGTATATAGGGGTATTTTTAAATAGGAACCACAAAATATTTAGGAACATACACATATTGACGTGTCAATGCACTACATATGGTTTAATTATCTGGTTTTTAAATGGTTCCCAAATGCAGCGGTTCTTATTTGAATCATCCCTCATATGTATGTCATATGTGTGTTTTATTGTATTCACAAAATGGCTTCATTGACTAAATTAAAATTCTATGCAAAACAGGAGTGTGTTCCTGTGCTATTATCAGATCATGCAGAGTTACCATTTCAGAATGTTGTTGATTATTCCCAGATATCAATTAAATGGCCGTCTTCAAGAATTAGTACTGAACTTTTGGAGTATTTAGAGTCCATACCAGGTTCGTTTTCCAGCATTCAAGTTAATTGGTTTATATCCTTATGATATCCACAACACCATTTTTGTGAATTGTAGTGGTTGCAATTTTTGACCCATTTACTTGTGAACATGTTTGATTTGGTTATATTTTAACTAACGGGTCAATTGGTTGGATTAATTTTTTAGTATAAGCAACAAGCAGCTCAATGTTCTGATTGTGTATCTATAATGCATACAACCTTTACTCAAAACAGTTGAATCATTCTCGTAATTATATAACCTGTGTAAACTTATTGAAAAAGTAAAGTTTCGGACAAAGGTGTTTCGGGTCAATTCAACACACGTTACATTTTACCGCAAGTAACCCTTTTGGTTATAATATTTACAGATAAACGCATAGAGGAAATGATAGCCCGTGGCAGAAGGATAAGATGTTTATGGGTCTATGGTCCCGATTCAGAACCCTGTTCCGCATTTACTGCCATATTATGGGAATTACAAAGAAAAACAAGGCGATTTCATCATTCCCCTGAAACATTTTGGTTGCATAATGGATCAATTGTTAATAGAGATTTGGTTGAATTCTATAAATGGAAACCACCCATGCCTCTGCCTTAAACATTATGCCTCACTTTCTGGCAGTTGATGCTTTGTTAATGGATACAAATTATAGAATACAAAAGTTGTAATATTATTGGAACTATTAAAATTTAATTTGTTTAATTTATTGAATGATGCTAGTTTTATTGGTCTGTGGTGTTATATTATCAACCAGACGAATGTCGATGAAGGAGCTCAGTTCGGCCTCAAGCTTACAACAATACTGCCTCGGCTAGTAATCTTTTAATCGAGTTGAAAGTTGAGCTCGTATGTAACTTAGGCGAGCTCGTATTTAACTTAAGTAAGCCTTCTTAGGATTTATAGTTTTATTAAATTTTATTATATTTAGTGACTCAAATATAATACAATTTTCTTATATTTTTAGATAGTGATGTTTATAGTTATATACTTCATAATCACAATTTATTTATTGCCTTACTAGATTGAAACACTTAAACAAGACTCTAGTTCTTTCTTAGCAATCAGACATCCAACCAGAATCAAACACGTGGCCAATTCCAAGCCAGATCAATCTCTGTAACAGATAAATGAATTTCAACCTTGCAAAATAGCAAAAACAACAAAACCATAAAATAACTCATACATTTGCCATTAAAGATCTTATAGAACACAAATGGGAACAGTTGGGTTTGCAAATTTTGGATTTTTATTAAAACCCAACAAGCAAAAGGTTCATGAATCACACACTGTTGTTGCTGCAACAAAGACTGATGCAAATTCAGAAGAAAATGTTAATGTTTTAGGAAGAAGAAGTGCTATTGTTTCTGGGGTTTCATTGGTTTCTTCAGCAACTTTGGTAGGCGTTCCAAAAGATGGTTTGGCTGTTGTTAAACAAGGACTTTTAGCTGGTAGGATTCCAGGTTTATCAGAGCCTAATGAACAAGGTTGGTTCTTTTCTTTTTGTTTGTATGTTAAATTATTAAATTTTGAGTCGGGGGTCTTACTGGAAGCAGCCTCTCTATTCCCTTGGGGTGGAGGTAAGGTTGTATACATCTTACCCACCTCAGAACCTACTTTAGCTCGTTATTGGTGGGATTAACCGAGTATGTTGATGATGATGTTAAATTATTAAAATTATGATTGTGTAGTTATGTGGATTTAAGTTGCCATATTTGGATAATTGGAATAAAATTGCTGCAAACAAAACTAATTGTTGTAATTGTGAAATTACTGAATTATGATTGTATGGTTATGTAGATTAATTTGGTTCTAAAAGGTGCAAGGCGCTTTGATGCGTTTTTGATCCCAAAAGCCGATACGTGAGGCGCTCGTGTCATGTATGCGACTTATGTGAGGCGTTAGTTCTTAAAAGTTACTAAAATTTGTATTTAATATTTTGACTTGTTAACTTTTAAACTCAAACAATCGACGGTCTAATTTGTTCAAATACACAGTCAGGTTGGAAAGACTCGGACCCATTGCAACCAATGATCTAATTTGTTAAATACTGGCCATGTCAGCCCACAACACAACACAACACAACACAACACGCATCTGATCGCATCATACTGCATCATGGAATTGCATCAAGCGCGTTATGCGCACCTGATGCGATCATTGTGAATCTGTGATTATATTATTATGTTTATTAAAGTTGCATCAAGCACTTTTATGCGCACTAGACACAAACACAATGACATGTAGTTGTATTATTCGTTTTTTATTCGTCATCTTCACGAGGTTAAAACCATAATCAGACAGGTTGGAGGACGTATAGGAGACCGGATGAGAAATCAGGAGGACATGGAGTTGGGTGGAGTCCTATCATCCCGTATATCTTTCAAGTACCCGATGGTTGGGAAGAGGTAATATTCTAATCCAAAATCTTGATTATGTTCTCAGCACTTACTGGCGCAGAGGTTGCCAAATAGCCCCCTAGAAGTTAGTTTAATAGTTATGTGGCCTTATTCCGCTATAAGCTATGCTTATATTATGTCCAGGGGCGGACCTAGTTAATAACTAGGTGCCGCGTCCGTTGCTGCTCAACCTTGCGCGCGTAGTGGAAAATTTGTTTTTTTTTTTACGAAATTTGGAAAACGTTGCTACTAAAATGAAAAAAAAATGAGAAACGTTACTACTGAAATTCATTTCTAGATCCGCCACTGAATTTATGTCTTTCAGACACCTGTGTCAATTGCTGATCTTGGAGGGACAGAGATTGATCTAAGATTTAGTAACACAAGCGAAGGCCGACTTTTTGTCATTGTTGCACCCGTTTTAAGATTCGCAGATTGTGAGTTTATCATTTAACAAAACTAACATTTCAAGATTCTTGTTATTATTCAACTAAAATTCCATCATACTTTGTTATAAACAGATCTAGAAGATGATGCTCGGATAGAAAAAATCGGGCCGCCAGAAAAAGTGATTAACGCATTTGGGCCAGAGGTAATCGGAGAGAATGTAGAGGGTAAAGTGGTCAACAGCGAAGTTAAAGAATACTCTGGAAGAAAGTATTATCAATTCGAGTTAGAGCCACCACATTGTTTGATCACAGCAACGGCTGCTGGAAACCGTCTTTACCTGTTTAGTGTACTTGCTAATGGTAACGAATCCGTAGTTGTCCTCACAGTTGTTTATATGTGTGCATATGATGTTATGGAACCTGAACTGTAACATGAATGCTTCAATGTTTGTAGGCTTGCAGTGGAAGAGACACAATCAGGACCTGAAGAAAATAGCCGATTCTTTCAGGGTTGTATAGACAGGCTAGTAGTTATAAAGCAATGCCTTATTGCAGATCATTTAAAACATTATGTATGCATTTCTGATTATGAAGTTAAAGAACATGATCTAGAAACTCTCTTTGAAACCGCCAATGATACTAGCAAGGGCGGAGCTTAATGTAAGGCCAGGGGGTGCGCTAGCCCCCTGTTTTTTTTGGCTAAGTAGTATAAATTTATGCGTTTTGTCCGAAAATTTTCTAAGGGCCACCCCAACACACACACAAACACACACCGTACATGTGTTCCAGCTCCACCACTGGTGACTGGATTGCGGAAGTTGCTATTGAGGTTATACATTTCTCCATATCTTCATCCATAATTATGCTTGTCACAAATTCAGTCATTGATGTTGATTGATTTCACAAATTGAAGTCAAACTGAGTGTCAAGAAAGTGACTTTGATAATCCTGAAACTAATAACCAAGATGATAATGATTTTTTTGTTGTTGAAACTAAGGTGTCGTTTATGTTTTTTTTAAAAAGGTCTGCGCAAGCTCTTTTGTCTGCACCGCGCAACAGTTCCATCTGCAGACTGTTTTTTTTTTTAAGACGTTTCATTAAAAAAAAAAAGTCTGTGCGAGCTCTTCTGGGTGCAGACTTGGTCCATCCACTTCTAAGATTTTCTAAGGCCTCCAGATGGTTAAACACCACCATCCACTGTCCACTCCCCCCCCCCCCCACAACCCACCGTCCACTAGGGATGGCAATGGGTTGGGTTTGGGACGGGTTTAGATAATCCCAACCCCATACCCGATTAGGTATGCTTGTCCCAAACCCGTCCCAAAACCCGTCGGGTTTATGTCGGGTAATTACCCATCGGGTGTCGGGTATAGCCGCGGGTTTCGGGTAAACCCATTAATTATTATAACTTACCCATCGGGTATATCCGACCATAAACCGGCCGGGTATCTATCGGATAACTACTAACCAATTACATTTAGAATTATTTAATGTACGTGTAAATGATTACAATGTATGAATATAAAATACTTAACTCATATAAAAACACTCTAAGACATTGAGAACAAATAGTATACACTATTTTTTGGTACTTTCTAGCACAAGATGGTAATCTAGATGGACAATTAGATATATTATGCATACATATTTAAAAAGATATATAAAAAAACATATTGGGTATCTAATCGGGTAAATGGGTATACTTTATCTGGTAATCGGGTTGGGTAAACGGGTATATCATCAAATCCCAAACCCGTCCCAAACCCGCGAGAAAAATAAAAACTAATCCCATACCCGGACCCATACCCTATTACCCGACCCCAAACCCGTCCCAAATGTGTCGGGTTTCGGGTTTACCCATCGGGTTCGGGTTTGATTGCCATCCCTACCGTCCACCCCACCTCCACCACCAACCACCGTACACCACCATTTATTTTAGCAGTTTACAGATGTTAAAAAACAATTAGCCTTATATATTTTGACCAAGGGTTCGGATTCTTAAAAAAAACCCGGTATGTGCACCTCTACCTAGGGGTTAAGAAAATGTTAATTTTCTTTTTTCAAAATGGACCCAAAAAGTTTGGGTCCAAAGCAGTAGTTTATTTTGATATAAAAGTAGGCCGGCCCTCCATTCACAAAATTTCAGATACATATTTTCCACACATGTTTGGTGTTTGCAAGTTACTAAATTCCTAGTACACCTTTAAACTTGTGTTATACATTATTTCAATTTGTAACTTTAAATTAAATATCCACGAAAAGTATATGAATTACTATTTCCAAATGATTTTTCCCTGGATTTAGTACAAATTACAACGATTTAAATGTAATGTTGTTTCTTTTAAATCTAAAATATATTTCACGAGATTGGATATGACGCCCTACCTCTTTTCTTGGGGTAAGAGTGTGTAGTGGATGACAAAAAATAACGCCCCTCCCATAATCTTATTGGCTGAAAAAAAAGTGGCACAAAAACCAATTATCTATAGCGTTACATATATAACGCCTCACACCCACCCAATTTTTCAATTTTGAAGTAATATAGCGCCCCATAAAGCCCCCCCGTAGCGGTGTTTGGGCGCTATTTTTCAATTTCAAGCCCCAATAACGCCCCACTACACATGGTCTATGTAGAGAAATCGATAGTTCAGTTATAGCTATATGTTTTATAGCTACACCGAAACTAATCTTCATAATTTTATTTTAACTAGTTTTTTACCCCGCGCTATGCGCGGGGGCTCTGATTTTTTTAAGTGATTAGTTTGGATAATTGAGATGAGCAACATTACCCCATGGGTCAAGTGATTTCATAACCAAGAGTTCATTACAAAAATTGGCGCATGTTCCTTCATCAAGCAGTACATGTTTTTCATTAGCTATTGGAAGAGGTTGCCTTTTCTTTTGTGGTGTAGGGTGCTGCCTGAGACCCGCCATCAGCGCTTTAGATATCCACTGCTTTAGAATCTTGTTCATCAACATTATTATCATTTTGTGCTAATTGCAGGCAAGCATCATTGAGGCTGTGTTGAACATGTGCTCGCACTGTCGCTAACACGAAAAAGAAATCTTCCTCCTCTCCTGTAGAGAATTTTATTAAATGCCATAAGAAATGAGCAAAGACATAAATTACTAACATACACTTGTCTCATTTATGACTTCCATAACGCCGCTCATGTCATTGTCATGATGTTTGCTTTGTTGTCGTCATGTTTTCGATGTTGTATCCAAATTCACTAAATAAACGGCAACATTGTTGACTCTATAGTTATGGCTTATTGCTGAGTCCCTGAAAAATCAAATTTGGGTGATGAGAAATAAAAAGTTGGACAGAAGCAATCATGTGCTCAACATAATTAACAGGAAACAACAATTTTTTCCAACATAATCCTCAGATTCCCATCTATCTCAAATCACCAAACCATTTGCAATATCAGTTCAGTAATGTTTTTGTTTTTTATGAAAGACTCCGAATCAATAGTAGCAAATTCATGGCAGGAGATGAAGTAACCTGTTCGTTCATAAATAGATAGCAAGGGTTGCTCTTTTGGGTAAATAGGATCGAATTCCTGAACACCCTGATCTGCATAGGGTTTGCATCAGCCGCATACTTCTGCAATCAAGGGTCTGGTTGTTGGTTATTAGTAGGTAAATACAGCGTAGAGATTGTAAAAAAGTAATGAAAATTGTATTCATGTTTACCGGGTCAGTAAGAATGTATGTATGAGTAATGAATGCATATGCAGTCAGTGCAAATTTTGGAATACACCCTATATGAATCGTATAAGTAAATGATCATGCATGTTTATGCCTATGGGGAAAGTATTGTGTCTAGAAAGTCCGAGTAAACAATGTTTTTAGTTGTATATGTGTTGTCTTCGTCGCATGGATCGATGAGAATTTTCAGTGCGTCGGGTGCAGTTGCTCTTGACAACGCGACATACAATTGTCCGTGACCGAACACTGGTTGAGGAAGATAAACTCCTATTTTGTCTAATGATTGACCCTGGCTTTTGTTTATTGTCATTGCGTAACAAAGCTTTAATGGGAATTGCTTTCTTTTGAAGACGAAGGGCAGCTCTTTATCGTTGTGAAGTAGCGTTATTCGTGGAATATATACACGACGACCTATCATTGTTCCTGTTATAATCTGAGCTTCCAAGACTCGTGGCAGTAGTTGGGTAATTATTAAACGTGTGCCGTTGCATAGGCCTGCTGCTGGATTAAGATTTCTAAGTAACAATACAGGCGCATTGACTTTTAATTCCAAAGAGCTTGGCGGGAGGCCAGTAAAATTCATAAGATTTAAGTAGTCGCTAGGAAAAAGCATTTCTGTGTCGCCGTGATCACCAGCGTGAGGAATTATGGAATCAACGCTTGTGTACACTTTGCTTTCGCCTGGACACAAATGGAGCACCTTATGATTTATGTCTTGTGCCGTGTCATTCGTTGGACATACAATTGCTTTTCTTGATAGTGAATGCGGTGTCGGGTTATGTAAGGTGTTATTGTCATATATGAATTGTATTAGTGCGTCCAGTGCATTTGCCTCAGACGGTATTAGGTATCTTATCGGAATCTGAACAACCTTCGCATTCTCAGGGTCGTCATGGCTTGGGGTTCCTAATTTACCGTCGCCTAATGCTAGTAACCAAGATGAAAATTCGGCTATGGATTCTTTTTCTGTTGTAGTAAGGTTAGGCTTTTCAAGACGCATGTTTTGAGTCAATTTATAGACCTTGAAATGCTGCCATAGATATGAATTAGGCAATGCGCATGCCAAAATGGAAGACTTGGAACCTTTAGGTATAATCGGCAATGTCTGCCTAAAGTCACCGCCAAGTAAAACGGACTTTCCACCAAAAGGAACAGATGTGTTGTTAAGGATGTCTTGTAAAGACCTGTTTAGTGATTCAAAACATCTACGGTCATTCATTGGTGCTTCGTCCCAGATAATGAGCGATGATTCAGCTATTAGTTGAGCTAGGTGCGTTTTTTTCTTTATATGACACAATGATTCGTTTGTCAAGTCTAAAGGTATCTTGAATCGAGACTGGCCGGAAGGCAAAAGCAATGAGGCAATGCCAGATGCAGCTACTGCTAGCACGACGTTTCCTTTGGAACGCAAGGATGCGATAATAGTTGACCATAAAAAAGTCTTTCCAGTTCCGCCATGGCCGTAGACAAAGGCTAACACCTGTTTGCCAGATGCAGTAGACGTTATGACGTGTTCATAGATGGCCAGTTGTTGAGCATTTAGCATTGATCTACATGATTGATACTCTGCAGCAAGAACCTCTCTGTCATAGTTCTTTTCTTCCATGAGCAAAATGTTGTTTAACTGTTCTATGAACTTAGGCGCAGGCATAGGTAATCCGTAATCAGATAATGACTTAGCTGATGTTCCTGCGCGAAGCAGTAATTCAAGTTCATATAAGACAGCCTGCATTTGATCATCACTGTTAAGTATGTTGTGGTCACGTATCAGGTCATCAGCCATAGTATACCAGTGGTCGTGCCACAACTTTTCTGGGCTTGAAACATCACAATACAGAAGCATGTGTGTGAATAATGATCGAAGCTCATGCGATGTAGCCCAGCCGGCGGCCTCTGCAAAAGTGGTTGACCATTCTTCGTCGTTTTCAAGGAGCCCTAGTCTTTCGCATGCATCCCTATACGTAGGGCACAATTGTCCATGAACAGTTCTTATTGATGCAAAAGATTGGCAACCTCTTTGGTGAGTTAGTAGCATTCTAAGGAAAAAGAGTTCGCCGCAGTTTGGGTGTATGTATATCAGTCGGCCAATGGCTGGAGTTTTATTAGATGTTCTAGCAATCCATTTTTTTGAGCATGCCTCCCATCTATACTGTTGTAAGTAATCGACATATCTTAGATGACGACCGGCAGCATCGGATCGGTTGTTGTCTAGCCATTCAGTAAGAGTAGTACCTGAACGGAAATTATTTTCTGACACGTTCTTTAACTTATCATTGTCTTTAAATGAAACATTCTGCATATTTTCTAAGTGCACAGACAGAACTTGAACAGGAGGATTTCGGTCGTGTATCAAAAAGTTAAATATCCGCCAAGAAGCCTCATGTGGACATATAAATCGACCATCAACAAAGGTTTGGATCTCATCAATTGAAGGCTGGCTTGACAGACCCTGATCAGAGGTACCTATGGATCTTTGAATCTTGTAGTGTATCCGATCGGCACCCTTGGAGATGTACTTGAATAGATACTTAATTAGCATACTCCAACCACAATACTCGACATTTATGTGTGCAGCAAAGTGCAAAGATAATGTAGAATTGTATGGTACCACGAATCTATTATCCAAAATAATTCCATTCTTGTTTACAGTATGGCCTTGACAACGTCTTTTATAACGCACATAGCCGTTTTTGTCAAAGAAAGTGGCGTCATGATTATCTTTCGGATAGGTCTTACTACAGGTGCCATTGGACATGCAAGGAGAGTTTGGCCTAAGCAAGCCGCAAGGTCCATGGATCATTAGGTCAGTGACAATGTTATATAATTCAGGATCTTCATCAGGATCAGGAATCTCTGCACTAATGTACTTATCAACATCTTTTGCGTCCGTTATTCTCGATGCTTCACTCACCCAAAGTAACAGATGACAGTGAGGGAGGCCCCTCTTTTGAAATTCAATGGTGTACAAATCTGCGATAGCAAAATGACATAAGTCAAACGATAGTGATCAAATAAGGCGTGAATGAAAAATGAAAAAAGCTAGCGGTAGGTGATAGTTACCAGCAACAACATGGCCGAATGGCTTTTTCTCCTTCAGAAACTTCATAAGAGAAGATACTTTTATTTGGAACACCCTAGCTATTATATCCGGACGATCTTCCGGCTTTAACGACGGATATTGTAGCATATATCTTTGGATTTCTGGCCACCTTACGTTGCATGTGAAAGTGATAAAGTATTGGGGATTCCCATGCACTCTGCATATGGCTAACGCATCTAAATAATGGCTATACATATATCGTGGACCACCAACAAACGACGAAGGCAATATTGTTCGTTTTCCTATAGACCTGCCTTCAGTATCACCTTGCTGAATAGCATCATGTATCCCTTGTAGAAATTCAGAACGTAAGGTACTTTGATGCTGCCTGGCATAATCAAGCCGACCTTGCTCTATACAGACATACGCATCGACAACAAACTGTTGCAATAACCTACCTCCTCTCAAGAGATGTGTATACAGATTCAATCGGTCATGCAAGAGATAGCTATAATACTTATTAACAGTAAGTCTCTTGTCTTTTTCTGATGGAACAACACGCAAAGTCATGTCAGGAGACCATCCACTCTCTCCATTTAGAAACAGCAAGGGATATTGCAATGCCATATACATAGGGTGAAGTTTATTTATACGTTGCGCCCCTTCTCGTCTATGTCGTATGACAATGTCAAAGTTAGTGCATGAGGAATCGCCGTCAAGAAGTATAGCACCGATAGAGCCAGAAGATGGTTTGTCGTAGCAAAGTGCATGATGTGACGCATAAAGACAAATTCGAAAATCAGGCACATCAGTTGTTGTGCAAATGTCTCTAGCAGTCCTAAAAAGTTTAACCAACTCATTCGACTTTTCAAGATAACTGATGAGAAAACCAACTACGCTAGGACATAGCCTTGATTGAGTGCCCTCTGAGTACACACTTAAACGATTCGATACCTCATGTTCGGTGTCGTAGATGTACATTTGAAGGAAACGTGGCCTCTCGTTAGGTGGTGGGCACATGCTTCCAAGCCAGTGATAGATTTGACCTTGAATTTTGAAAACATAAGGACCCGAACCATAGTTTATTTTCTCATCAACCTTTGCGCCAAATGATGTCATCGAAAACATGGAATTGTATGCTCTAATGTTAGCTAAAAAATCACGCTGCTCAAATAGACAAACGACATCAGGCGACGGTTTTTTGGGGTAAGGAAGCACTACACGACCAAGCTTACAGCATTGTGTATACTTAGGACGACAATTTATCGAGCGGGAAATGCAACGTTCGTCAAACCAGAAAAATGAACCACAAAATTCGCAAACCAAGTTGCAATCCCCATTGTCTATGTAGCGAGACGTAAACGATGACGAAGCGTTAGCATCAGAATAACGACTAACAACACGTCGAGGACGGCGAGAAAACGGATATTCACGAAATTGAAGGGCTGAAGAAGAAGATTCAGACATAGGCTGAACAGTGGAACGGCGTTTTCTAGAACTCATGGTAAGTATATTTATATACAAAGTAACATAAAAAAACCTATGAAACAGTACTATAAAAAAATATCATAATTCAACGCAATTCACTACAATACCAGTCATATTAGATAATGATACATGTATAAAAAAACCCAATATTTGGAAGCAAAACGTACCTTCATAGAACTTGTAGCTTCCATTTAATAAAACACAGATTACCTAAGTAGCTGCATGACAACAAAGAGTCATAAATTGAGAAATTCAAACAACATAACAATCATTGAAAACTCTAAAAGTCGTTTGCATATACAACACGACACCAGTACAACAACAAAACAGTAAGAAACATTCGAACAATAGATAGTGACAATACGCGCCTGAACTACGGAATATCATTTTGTAAAATTTGCGGTGATCAAATTCTAATGATATTTTATCACTAAAACGTTTTAGAATATGAGACAAAAAGCATATTATGGCCATATGGTGGAGCCTACCCTTTAGACCTAACAAACAAATAACAAATACCAAATACCAAAGCAATGAAATACATAATAAAATTTTATGGGTAGGATCAGAAAGAAATTGTTGTTTGTTAGGAACTCAGCCATTTCCACCTCATTATCTTTTCAGACATACACACACAGCAAGTGTGTAACTGTGTGGTCTTTATTAATCCCAAACCAATCGATTATCAGATCGATTTACTTCTTAATACAGGTTTCGGATTGAATAACCGATTACTGACTTACTATTGATTGATTATTGATTGTTGATTGTTGATTTGTTAGAAGAAGGAAGGCTAGCTGTGAACGCCAATCGGAGCGTCGACGTCGCGCGTAACTGTAGGAGGAGAAGAACAACTACATCGGTGGGAGCCGACCGGTGTGAAGGTAAGCTGGGATTCCGGAGAAGAGTCGTATAGAAGGTATGGAGAAAATTGCAGCGATAGTGGTTTAAGAGGTGTACACCGGCTTTTGAAACGTGGCACGCAGGAAAGAGGTATTGAAAAATGACGTAAAGTATGATAACGGAACTAAACGGCGGGTCGTCAACTTTAACGCACCGTTAAGTCACTATTGCAACGCAGGTTAACCAAGTTAATTGATCCAAAACAGTCTCCACCATTTGGTGAAGTGACATTGGGAAATGAAAATAAGAGTTTGTGGTTATTTGGTCTCAAGTTTGAATCCGATCCAGAGGGGTTTTACTGCAGTGGGCCTTCGGGTGACGGGTATTCCCCGAATTAGTGGCTTGGTGGACTTGGGCTGCCCACTGGGCAGGGTTTGTACTCACAAACTAATTGTGTTACATATAATCCCTTGAGAAAAAAATAAAACTTCAAATAGTTGAGTTGATGATGAGTTTATATTATAAAACATGGGCTAAAAATTAATAAATTACTAAGTTGTCAACGTATGATTGAACAAAGACTTTAGTAAACTAATTCGTAGCTTCGTTCATCTATGTGGGCGCGTACGACCTTATCAATCCCGCGTAGACGTCATATACCCTCTTATTCCAATTATGCTTATTGCAATTATGTTACAACTAGTGGGATGCCTGCGTGATACGGCGGGGAACACAACACTTAAAGGTTGAGTCGATCCAGGGCTAGTTCGAGTTTGACTTGCACTTCATACCGAGTTGGTTTGGGTTGACTCTAATCTTAAATAAAGATGGAATCTTAAACTCGAGCTCGGCTTGATCAAAAATCAAGTTGGTTTACTTAACTTGATTTGATTTGAATTTACAACTAATTTACCATGCTGGTCAAACATATAAATTATTCTTTATAGCTTTACATACATTTAGTATTGCCGTGTATTTATTATTGTTGTTTTGTTAACCTCTTCACTTCAATACCAGTCTTTCTTTTATTTTGTTCTTTGTACATGACATGATGAAGACAACGTATATAGGGAATTATAGTAACTTTTACTCGTAATAAATGTAACGAATACAAGGAAAGTTAATGTTTTTGGTTTTGTAACAATAACATGGAAGTCATCCATGTTGGTACGTTCTAATTCGAATGGATGTGAATTAGATTAGAGATTCAAATAACAAAATCAAACTACCACAAATCGTTTTAGATGCTAGAGTTCCATCATCACCAACATACATGCGAAATCAAACAAACAACGAGCTTAATCATATTACAAAACGGGAGTGTTTTTATTTGTGTTACATCACTAACATGTGTCATGATGCACGAATTTTCCAACATTGTCCACAATTTCCCGCGTAATACATTTCGCTTCACATATTGCGTGTTTCTCTTTTGAGCTATATCTCAATCAGGAACATGAGTTGTTAAAGTTTATCGCAAGATGCTACCACTTCCCGTATTCTCAATGGTTATTCTTAGCAACCACTATATAACGTATGTAAACATGATAACAAAGATTATAGAGAGAAAGATAGGATGGAAAATGAGAGAACTCTTTATCAATGACTTTTACCAAGTACATTAAGCCTCTATTTATGGAGACATAACATTAACACAAACGTAATGGTATATGGGAGTTAGAATACGTATAGTCGCCATAATATATACGTTTATAACAAAGAAAACATTAATACAAACTTAATGGTATATGGGAGTTAGAATATGTATAGTCGCCATAATGTATATGTTTATAACAAAGAAATTTTAATTATATCACTACTCTTTTTACTATCTTTTTATATTATCAATATTTATACTTAATGCTAGATGGGTTTTAATTAATATAATTTAATAATATTGTAGAAAGACTATTTTAACCTCTTACTAACTTCATTAAGGTGTTGTACCATAAGCATAAAGCATAGTAATTACTTAAATTTGGTTGGTGTCCTTGCCTCATGCTTTATAATATAGTATAGATACTTGGATAATGAATTTTCTTTTTCTTTTAATTTGATACATGTTATGTATATCTTAAGGATGGATATATGGTGGAGAGCTACAACATGGTTTGGGGTGAAGTGGTTTGTGGTGCATTTGTATTGTTTGAGGTCTTAAGTTCGAAACATGAGAATAACAAGTTTTTTAACGAATTTGGTTGGTTGTGCAGTGATTTGTTGTGTGGTTTGTTACCTGCACCCGGGTTCGATTCTGCTTGGTTTGGTTTTTTTAGCCACTTAGGTTATAGCCTAGTGGTAAAGAGGAAATCCTCTCTTACCGTTCTAAAAAAAATATGGTAAAGAGCTAAACTATTAAAAAGATACAAAAAGTAATTCATAAAGAAATTTTGTAATCTCTTAACGAATAAAGATTACAATCATTTATAAAGAAAATTCTAGATTTGGCAGGTTTTAAAATGTCTAAAATTATAAATCGAAATAGAAATACTAATTAGAAGGTAATTGATTTAATCAAAGATTCACGCATTTTAATATAAAAGGAAAGTATTGAAGATTGACGAAATAGTGGTAGTATTTTTGGCTGCTGACACACTGAACTACAAAATTGATATAAAGTTAGGGCATAAATGAACTTGTGTAAGAATCTAGATTTTCTAACTGTCCTCCCGATCGATGGGCTTGGGCAACATATGTCAGCTATCGAATACCGGGCCATCCTGAAGTATAGACTTATGATCCCCATGTTCCCTGTTGACGAGTCGTGCCCGATTTGTAAGAAAGCTTGTTTGGATAAATTTGGGGAACACGCCCTACATTGTAAGGAAATGCCGGGATTTAAATACCAACATGACTTACTTAGGGATGCCTTGTGGGATGTTTTGCGGAAGGCTGGGATCTCAGCTAAGAAAGAAGCCCCAGTTAATTTTCTGACGGACCCGCTAGACGGGCGGTCCACCTTACGGCCAGCAGATGTCCTTGTGTTCGGATGGGCTCAAGGTAAGCATGCGTGTGTTGACCTCACTGGCGTGTCCCCTCTGGTGGGGCTTCGGGGTGTAGGGTTCGTAGCAGGGCAAGCAGTTTTGAAAGCTGAATCAAAGAAAGTCGCTAAACATGAAAACGCCTGCCTGGAAAACCAGCATGTATTCATACCCTTCGCTTTTGATACTTTTGGGGGCCTTGCCCCCGAAGCCATCTGATTTCTAGATCGGGTACAAAGAGTGACACATAGTAATTGCTCGACAGCAAGGGGCCAAAGTTTTATTTTTAATAGAGTAGGTTTTGCTATCCAAAAGGGGGTGGCGGCGCAGCTTGTTGCCCGCTTACCAGCCGTCCACTTGTAATGTGTTTGTGGGTTTATTCTATAAAGTAGATTCACATTTCATCAAAAAAAAAAAAAAAAAAAAAAAAAAAAAACTATGAACAAATTCACTAAAAGGAAATGAAATCTCCGACCTCTCATCTTCTTCTTAATGAATCTGCGTTGACTATCTCAATATCCGTCTTCTTCGAATAACTTGTTCTATTAGCCGATATCAGATCACTTCAGTTAGTGTTTAAAATCAACCGTTGTAAACTACCAAAAATTGAACTAAAAGTATATATTACAATAGTTATGTACGAAATTTAATATATAAATAGAAACCCGTGTAGTCTACTATTTATTAATACCAAAGAAAAATCAACAATGGATTAGAAATAAGCCACACCTTTATGCAATTTGCTTATTGTACGGTTTAAAATTGTGTGACTCTCTTTTGTGTGACTTATGAAGAAATGTTATGATTTAATTGTAATGTAATTGTTTTTTTTTAACGGCCAACAAATCAATTCCAATCACTCACGAAGTATCCACTGCACAAAGGAGTACTCCGAGAGTAACCCGGGTCCACCAATAATTTAACACCAGTTCCCGTGGGAAACCTGCCGCTCAAAGGCCCACTACGGTAAAACCCAGCCAACTAGCAGCATTTTGGTGACGGCATGACTCGAACTCCAACCTCCCATAAGGAAAACAAGGATGGTGCCACTCCACCACAAGGGAATTGGCGGAATATAATTGTTTCTAAATTAATGTTTTTCTTTTAATATGATTTTAACATTATTGTTTTTAGAAAAAAAAAAACCAATGGAGCAAGTGGGACATTTACTAAAAGGTGAAAAGTCAAAAGTAAAATATCAACCTTTTAATCACAGTATAAAAGACAAGTTGGATCATTCATTCATTTGCATTCCACACTTTGATTAATCATTGAAAAATGGATAGAGAACAATGTCTCTTTGGCATTTTCAAAGAAATCTATAGAATCATCATCCCATGGAGATATATCTTCTTTCAGATTACCCTAATCCTCATCCTTCCTTTAACCTTCATCTTCCTAGCACATGTCGAGATCTCGAATTTACTATTTCAATATATCAAACATACACAATGTTTCGAAAAGGATGTCACACAACGTTATACGAAAAGATACAACAATCTCTCTAACACGCTCTCATTCGAGTTGATTACCTTTTTGCTCTTTAAGGTTGCATACATCGCTATCTATCTCATCTTATCCCTTATATCCACAGTTACAATTGTCTACGTGATTGCATGTGTATGCACTGGATGCGAGTTGACTTTCAAGAAAGTCATGAGCAATGTCCCAAAAGTTTGGAAAAAAGTTATTGTCACCTTATTGTGCATATTTTCAGCCTTTTTTATTTATAACTTCGTAGCTTTGTTGTTCATAGTTACTTCTTTAACTTTGCTTCCTTACTCTTTAAGGGTCATCCTTTTTTATGTGCTTGTAATTGTATACCTCATCGGGTCGGGGTACATGACGGTCACTTTGCAACTAGCAAGCGTGGTCTCACTTCTTAAGAGTTCGTATGGAAAGAATCTGGTAAACCAAATAGTCGCTATTTTAGCTTCCTTTTGTTGGAGTAAAATCAAAGAACGTGTGTTTTCTTCATTCATCAAGTAGTGGAGTCATCAATCAAGTCGTGCAATATGGAAAAACAGTGCTGAAAATCAAGTCCTCTTAGTTTTTTTTATTAAGTTTTTGATTAATGTTACAGCCGGCAGGTCATTAGGTGGTAGTAGCTATGTTGGTGGTAGTTATTTCTTGGCTGTTTTGTTTCCATTGTACTATTTTAAACCTGTTTTTGATATTGAACGAACTTGTGTGTTATCACATCCAATGTTTTCAGAACCGGACCGGACGTTGAATCGGTCTTCTTACCGGTTCACTGGTCTGACCGGTCCAACCGGTCGGACTGGAAGTAAGAACCAGATGATATCGTAAAATTAATATGGTAAAATTTAAAAAAAAAATATAAAAAGGAAATAGACTGCTAGTCGATCTTGAGTTGAGGTCCTCAATCAAACATTTTTCAACCATCACCATATACGGAGTAAGGCTGGCATAACAGCTTACACGAACCTGTTAAGACACAAACATGAATCTGTAAACACGAACACGACACGAAAACTAATCGTTTCATTTTTTTCAAACACGAACACGAACCTGTGTATAACAGGTTAACACGTTAAGACACGATAAGGAACACTTAGTAAAACAGGTTATCACGGCAAGACACGATAAGACCTGTTAAGACACGAACACGATAAGACACGAACACGAAACAGGTAAACACGAACATGACCCGAAAATAAACAAGTCTTAACTTATCGACATGTTATAGAGACGGAACCTGTTAAGGCCAAACACGAAACTTGTTAAAATCGTGTAGGTTCGTGTCAGGTTATCGTGTTCGTGTCTGAATTGTCAGCCCTAATGCGGAGCATTCACTTGACCTACTCATTTTACCACTGTTAGTTTAGGGGACGGGGCATTCGTCGACTAGGGTGGTTCGACTACCGTACCGAAAAACCATACAGCTCGGTTACACATTACCGAGCTGCAACAGTTGAAAACATTTAATTTTTTTGATCATTCTGCCATTGACTGTATAGAAAGAGTCAAACAATTAATTTTTTTTACCCAAATGTTTATATATATAGCACAACTGTCCCCCATTTCCACCCACCATACCTCACCGAGCTCCCCCGTCTTAAATTCAAATTCCCATCGAGCTCCACCGTCACAATCTCCCACTGAACTTCACCATGGTTCATTGGACCGGAGAGGAGGAGATTGCCTTGGTAACCACCTTCACCGAGGTGAAGAACACACCGACTCCACCGCGTCCATCTCTTTGGCCTTGTGTCCTAACTCACTTCAAGGAGCTAGTGAGTGACACCAACCACACGACTGATTCTCTTCACCGGAAGTGGGATGACCACTTCAAGAAGTGCGAGTGCTTCAACAACTAATATCGAAGAACTTTGGTGGAGGAGGGTGCGAATACGCACGAGGACATGGCAATTGGGCTCACCCAAATTGAGCACCAAGCTCGGTACGGTTCTGAGTTTTCCCACATCTCGGCATGACAATTATTAAAGACCCGCATGTATAATTAGTTTTTATGAAGTTTAATTGTTTGTGTTTTTTTAGTTTAATTGCGTGTTTGTGCTTTTTTGTTTAAATGTATTTTTGGTGTTTTTAAGTAGTTATGTATAATAGTTTTGTTTTATATAAATGTTTTTTTTATTAAATTTTATTTGTTTTAAAATGTAAAATGAAAAAAAAAAAGTAGGTAGACTTTGTAGTCTGGAGTGTTACCAATAATTTGATAGTTCCAAACTACTTTGTCTTTGGTGTGTGATGCGTACCAGGGTGTATGAGTCCTAAAGTAGGAGTGTATGAATCCACAACCCCTAGCTAATAAATAGTTTGAACCAGACTAGTAGGGTGGAATGCTCTTCCCCTTTAAGAGATAGTGGTGTGGAGGGAGTAACCATTCCATTGTTTCTTCATCATTCTTTATTATTTTTAGTTTTATTATTGTTATGTTGGGAATTGTTCAGCTTGGCTCATATGCTATGAGCTATGAATTTCATTGTTATATTTTAGAGTTAATTACCAAAACAGTTTATGTGGTTTAGGTCATTTTGTCAGTTCAGCCCAAAATCAAAATAATTGTTTGAACAGTCCCTTGAGTTTGACGAAATAGGCCACAAACAGTCCAATTACTTAATGGGGTTAACTCAATGTCGTTAAATCAGGAGTAAATCAATTACCAAAACTCAATGTTTTTCTTATTCTACTTAATGCACTTGTAAGATGGTTTTTTTTTCATATATTATTTCTCTTGACATAAATTTTATGATTTCCATGTCAAATGCTTTCACCTAATATGATCCATTCTTGGTAAGCCAGTAGTCTATATGGTTTGAGACTTTGAGATAACGGTACGGATTTGGCAATTTCAATGTTCGGTCAACAGTTTATAACCTGGATCGAAGTTGTGTAAAGTGCAAACACCCGTTTATTTTTTATACATTTTCTTTTTCTTTTTGGAATGTGGTTATGTTTAGAATTCACTCACAAACCCCACACACGTACCACAAACCCGACAACTATAAGACGACAAAACAGATACACCCGCTGCAACGCGCGGGCATTCACACTAGTATATATATATATATATAGGTTTATATATATATATATATATATATATATATATATATAGGGAAGGGATCCCTTGAGAACTCAGTTGAGTTGTGAGAACCATAGGAACCCATCTTGACCATTGATCTTGATGATCTAATGGTTGAGATTCAATGATGTAACTTTTTGTCTTGACTTGATTAGTAAGGAATTTTTTATTCCAATAAAGTACCTTAAGGGTATTTAAGTAAAATACCTATGAGAGAGAAATAATTAAATATAAATATTATTTAAACTTTAATTCCATTATTATATTTATATATAAATATTATATAAATATTACTGAATATTCTGTGATACACAATTTTTTTAAAAAAAATTATTTTTTTAACTTTATTTGATTTAACTTTTTATTCAGTTATTCCAAAAAACGTTTTTTTTAAATTTTATTTTTTAATTAATTTATATTTTTTTTAAACTTTCAGATTTTTTTTGTGTGATATGTAATTATTTACACCAGTGTAAATCTACGATACACAAACTTTTACAAAATTACGCTGGTGTAAAAAACTAAACAAACCTATAATGAGGATGATTTACACTGGTGTAATTATTTACACCAGTGTAAATTACCATTATTTACACTGGTGTAATTATTTTACACCAGTGTAAATCTACCATACACACGACTACTACACCAGTGTAATTATTTTACACCAGTGTAAAACCAAACAAACATCTACACAATCGTATTACACCACTGTAAATGCCACAAAATCAACAAAAAAATGTATTACATCAATGTAAAACAACCAGAAAATCTATACATTCATTCTACACACTCTATACTACACATAACTAAAAAAATTTACAACATTGTCTATTTACATTTTAAAAAAAAACCATCATCTTCAACATGTTTCTTCCCTTAACCATCTTCATTCACACAAAAAAAACCCATGTAAAAACTTAATAATAATAATAACAAAAATAATAATAATAACAACAAAATAATAATAATAATAAATAAAAAAAACCTGTTCAGAACCCCCCCATCGCCACCAAGAACCATCGCCTCCACCACCACCATCACCATCCCCACCACCATCTGCATCACCGAACCACCATCATCACCGTCGTCCCATCACCATCATCATCCCACCGCCTCCGTTCACCGTCGCCCCCCACCATCTTTCAGATCCCACCACCATCACCATCAACAAACCGCCATTTCAGATCCACCCCCATCATCGAACCACCATATCTGTTAACAAAAACCCATGACAAAAAATTAATAATAATAATAATAATAATAATAATAAAAGAAACTAATAATAATAATGATAATAATAATAATAATAATAATAATAATAATAAAAACAACAATAATAATAACATACCTGTTCACCGCCCCCATACCACCACCATTCAGATCTGTTCACCGCCGCCCAAGAAACACCATCGGACCCCAACCATCTCCATTCATCCCCTACCTCTACAGCCACGAACCACCGCCCCCATACCACCATCACCCCCCTGAAAACCCCCTTCGTCATCATCAAACGTCAGATCTGTTCTTTGTTTTATGAGAGAGAGACGAAGAGAGAGAGAGCAGAAGAAGAGAGAGATAAAGAACGTCGTCGTCCGTCATCATCAACGTCGTCGTCCGTCATCATCAACGTCGTCGTCATCATCAACATTACTTTATAGGTTCAGATCTGTTTGTTGTTTTATGAGAGAGAGACGAAGAGAGAGAGAGCAGAAGAAGAGAGAGAGAAAAGAACGAGAGAGAGAGAAGAAGAAGAGAGAGAGAGAGCAGAAATCAAATGAGGGAGAGAGAGAGGACGATCTGTTATTAATATTATTATTATTATTATTATTATTATTATTATTATTATTATTTAAAAGGGTGGGTGGGTGGGGTGTTAGTGTTACTAAAATACCCCTAGGTACTTGTGTAGAAAGTCTCTATTGCCCCTGATTAAAAAAATACAAAAAAATACAAATCTGATGAGGTGTCACTATGTGATTGGCTCATATGAGTTCTCAAGTTCTCACAACTGGAGTGAGTTCTCAAATGATCCCAATCCTATATATATATATATATATATATATATATATATATATATATATATATTACATAGACTAAATAATATAAAAAAATATAAGTGACGTAGAGGCACATTAGGTAATTATGGTGCAAGCGAAGGGCATCTTAGTTATTTGCAAAGTCAAGTGAAAATGTTATGGGTGCATTATTAAACCACTGGGATCATTCATTCATTTGCACCTCCCATGTCCATTTTGTTTTCTGAGTAAAAAATGGATAGAGAACAAGAGCAAATGCAATTTCTAGGCCTCTTTGACATCTTCAAAGAAAGCTGCAAAATCATCATCTCAATGAGAAAAATCTTCACCCAAATAACCTTAACCCTCATCCTTCCTATAACCTTCATCTTCCTAGCACATCTCCAGATTTCCAATTTGCTATTTCAAGATATTATCCATACAGAAATTGAAAAGGAAGTCACACAACGTGATACAAGAAGGTACACCAATCTCTCTAAGACGCTCTCATCCGAATGGATTACCTTTTGGCTCTTCAAGGTCGTGTACTTCACTATCTTGTTCATCTTATCCCTTCTAGCGACAGCTGCAGTTGTCTACACGATTGCATCTGTTTACACAGGACGCGAGGTGACTTTCAAGAAAGTCATGAGCGTCGTCCCAAAAGTTTGGAAAAGGCTCTTGGTCACTTTCGTGTATATGTTTTTTGGTTTTCTTAGGTTGCAACTTCGTACTGGCATGTGTGATGGTTATTTTTTGGACGCTTTTACATGATAATGAATACATGACTATGGTCCCCGTGGACTTCCTAATTATCATGGGCATGGTCATATACATGATAGCGTTTGTTTATGTGACCGCGATATGCCAACTAGCAAATGTGGTGTCGGTTCTAGAGAGCACATATGGGATTGATGCAATGGTAAAGAGCATGAATTTGATCAAGGGAAACCAATGTCTTGCTCTCTTAATTTTCCTTTTGTCGAATATGTGGTTCATACTGATACAATTCGCATTCGAATCATTGGTCGTGGATGGGGACGTGTTGGAGGCATGGAAGAGGGTCGGGTTTGGTGTTTTGTGTTTCATACTGCTTTTGATTTCTTTTCTTTTGGGGCTCGTGATCCAAACAATACTCTATCTCGTCTGCAAATCATACCATCACGAAAACATCGATAAAGGAGATTTGTCAAATCATCTTGAAAGTTATCTTGGTGATTACAAACCTCTAAATGGAAAAGATATTCAACTAGAACAATATCATGTTGAAATGTGTTAAGGTTCTACCTTAAGTTATATACGTATATCGTATTGTATTGTGCTTCCTTTGTAAATCTTCTCCTCTTGTAAAGAGGCATATTTTACCGAATATATTATGAAATCATTATTAAGCATTTTTAGTTGATTATACAATTGTATTCTTATACATTTATAACGGTTTTGTTGGGCATCATCATCTCTATATAATGATGGTGTATAAACCGAGTTTCTCTACAAAAATACAACCGTTCTTCAGCTAGTGACAACCGATTTGTTTTATATTTTAAACACGATCCAAACGATTGGAGTTGAGCTGCCTGTCTAAGCTCAAGCTAAACCAAACTCGCACACATCTATAATGTTTGTTATTTATTATATATGTTAGTTTGGCGCGTGCAAAGCGCGAGTCTGGCTCATTTATTATTTATTAAATGTGCATTATTTACAAACTTTATACATAATAGTATTTATTATGTAATTGTATATATCTATTATATGGAAAAAAAACTATTATACTTAATTTAATATAATAGGCTTATTTAGGCTTACTACTCCAGCTTGATATATGAAGATTATAGATGCCGATGAAGCCTAGCTCAGTTGGTGAAATTGGGGAGAGCTAAACTCGAGTGTTAAGGGGCTCCACTAACTACACCACTTGCCGTTAAAAAAAAAGATTGTAGATTGTGTCAGAGCTCTTTTATTAAATGAACTCTCATCTAAACTCGAGCTCGTTTCACTCTAAACAAACATATCTGATATCTCAACTTCATTATGAGTAGGTCGACTCGTATACCATAGTTTAACCAAACGGCTCCATTATTCTAGTTAATAAACATTCATTTTCATAACATAGTTTATTTGTATGATCTAGGAAGATGTCATAAGACTTGGAATTGATGTTAGTTTCGAAAAATAAAAAGAGAAAGTAACTAAAGGTAAAGGGTGTGTGAATAGAATTGGATTGTAGCTATACGCAACCAAATTAAATTTTGGAGAAGTGCGCTTGCTATATAGAGTTATACAAATTTGTTTACATTACAAGATAGAATTTCCCTTTTGTTCATAAGAACGTTGAATGCAGGTAACAAATTTACAACAACTAGCTGTAAAGTAGATTCCAATATCAGGTAAATGAGTTTATGGAAGTTCACAAAGCATATGATTCCGTAAATGCCTCAAAATTGAAAAAAGACGAAACTCACGGATACAATAAAACTTTTTTTTGAACGGCCAACTAAATATCACCAAGCCACCAATTCGGGGAAAAACCTGTCGCCCGAAAGCCCACTGCAGTAAAACCCCTTTGGATCGGATTCGAACTTGAGACCAAATGGCCTCAAGCTCTTATCTTCATTTTCCCATACCACTCTAAAACTAAGCAATAAATTAAAAATAAAATTAAAATGCACATATACACAATAACGCTTTTTTCATACCTTGTAATTCATAACACATTCGTTCACAAATGTATTTCAAAAAATTTTAACCACATGCTAATCTTTCACCCTTTGGCCCATTGTTAACCTCCCCCCAACCTACCAACCAATATTTTACAAAAATAAACTCTTGCCGAACCTCATCTCCAAGAGGCATAAACATCTACCAAATGAGTTACCCCTAATTGACTCAATTGACTAAAGTGATATTAAAAAGGTAACATTATATCTAAACTCTTCAAAAAAGATGTTATTTCCAATCAAGACATATAAGACGTTAGTAACTAAAACAATTTAAGGATTTGAATTACAATCAAGACAAATAACTCGTTGGTAATTAAAAACAAATTAAGAATCTGATGGTTAATACCAACTAAAAGTTATAAATAATTATATGTATTAACGGGATATCTATTAAGACTACGTGACTTAGAGAAACTCGTTAGTAAAATTCAACTTTAACTTTTATAAAACAATCGCTGTTTATGTTACATTAGTATTGTCTAACAAAATCACATAATGAAAGGCATATAATCTATATCTATATATATAATAAAAGAAAGCCATTTTAATGACATGACACTAAAGGAGGCATTCTCCCCTTTGAGTGTGCCATGTGTCATCCCACGTGGCAATTGGTATTTAAGTTATAAAAAAAAACATCATCACACTAAAACCATCACCTCTCTCTCTCAAAAAAACCGTACCTTCTATCTCTCACGATCACCTCACCCTGTGTTCTTCTTTATTTTTTCAGCAGCCATTCTCACATCCTTAACAAAACCATGAGGAAGATTATTAAAAAAAACCATCAGACTTAAACCATCGAAACAATCTCAAACCCTAAAAACACAGTAAAACTATCCACTCTCCCCTCTTCCTCTCCATTATTTCTTCTCTCATAAAAAACGTGACCTAACCCTCCTCTCCCTGCTAATCGCCATCAACCCTCCTCTTCTTCTCCATTGTCGCCGTCGTCATCAACCCTCCTCTTCCTCTCCATTGTCGCCGGCTAATATTCATCAAGTCGATCTCCTGTGAGGTATATAGGTTGATTGGTTATCTTTTTTTTGGGCGGGATTTTGATGATATTATTGTTTGATTATTGTAGATCGGATTCTTATATACGTCATCTTTTAATTTCGAGTACTCTCTTTGTTTGATATGTTTTGATTTTTTATTAATCAGTTATAATTGAAACGTAGGAACAATTTTATTTTAGGGGTTTTTTTTGTAAAGATTCTACTGTGTTTGGTATTTCACTTTTTGATTGTTAGAAATTTATTTTATTTGGGGTTTTTTTGTTCATATAGTGTTGAATGTTTTATTTTAAAGAATCATGTTTATTTGTTTGATGTAGAGATGACACTGAAATTGGTGGAATGGTTTGGTGTTTCAGTAGAACATAGTGATAGTTGGGACAAGTTTTATGTCCGAGGTGGTCACAAGTACAAGGATATCTGTTTTTCACGAAAGTCAGATTGTTTAAGAAGATTAGTCAACGGTTTTATATGGTAATAATATGTTTTCAGGTCACATGGAAATGCTTATGTAGAAGGTGATGCTTCAAGTGCAAGTCACTTCTTAGCCGGTGCCGCTATCACCGACGGCACCGTCACAGTGGAAGGTTGTGGGACAAGCAGTTTACAGGTATGACCAATATGCCTAAAAGAAAAAGATGAACTTTTGACTTTTAGTGATAAAACAATATGATTTTATAGAACTTCTCTTTGAGATAATTCTATTAAAAAAATGAGAAAATTTCTCAAGTATTTACACTTAAATGTTTTTTTGTAAAGCTCTAAAAACCTTTTTTCAAATCTGAAGTTGCAATTTACCATGTTGATCTCCAGAGTCAAAGAGCATTTGGATTTGTGTTTTGAATTGATTATGTGATATTCAAAACTAATATTCATAATTAGAAATATTTGACCCAAACGCTAAAACATGATTATCAATAATCATATCATCAGCTTCATAAAGCACATCCACACACCCCAAAATATCTCTACATACATCTATGCATATGTCATATGATCTTACCCTTTCTTTTTGTTGTTTCTTTAAAACAAGGGGGATGTAAAGTTTGCTGAAGTCCTTGGACAAATGGGTGCAGAAGTAACCTGGACAGAGAACTTAGTGACAGTGAAGGGCCTGCCAAGAAACGCTTCCGGGAGGGGACGGAAGGATAGCATTATGCAATCAACAGAATTGTAAAGGGAAGACATGGGCGTTGATGCTTAGTTCTCTATGTAAGTTTCATTCAGTTTTAGTATCATAGTTAAGCATACTTAGAATATGAATTTCTTAGCTTTTTCTTCTATTTAGTTTGGGAACTGTTTATTGAAGTTGTTAATGCAGTTTGAAAAAGTTTGAAAAAAATGGTATACATATAAAGGTGTCTTTAAAACAGGTATCCATAAAAATCTTCTCTCACATAGTGAGTTTTTCGAGTATGGACGATCAGACAATTGTTGTCAATGATGTGATTCGCAAGGCGAATGATAATGAAGCTGGGGTTGAATTTTTCAAACTGTAGTCTAAGGAAAATCTTTGCGATTGTCCATGGAAGGAAAAATAAGGAAGTTTTAATAATTCAACACTATGGAGGCAATTAGGCAAATTAACATATTGTAGTCGAAACGTTGGAAAGAAAAGCTAACATTTCAACTCAACAATGATCTATTTCTCTATAAAGAAAGGAAAGACATCATCACATTTCAACACTATTGAGCATTTGAACTGTGACTTTTTTAACATCATGTTTAGATTGAGAATCTGTAAATCGGTTAGGGAAAAATATAGTTGTGCAATCTTTAAGTTAATTTTTTGTAGTGAATTATACCATATGGGTTTTGGTTCATGAAAGTTCTTTAAATTATCTCGAGAGTTTACGGATCTAAATCCGGTTGAGGTGATGGCTTCATGGTACATCAAGATTTGTATTCACTTTATATAAAAAAACTTGATGTACTAAGTGTGATACCTAAATAACAGATTGCAAATTCATTCCTTGATTTTATTAAATTAAGCCTTTTCAACTCATATTTTTTCACGCCATATTATATCTGTCAACCCCGGAACGCTCCCGGGTATATTCTAGTAGAAGGAGTAAAGTTGTGTAGTGTACACATTATGTACTGCAGTGTATGGCAATCGTTATTGAAAATAGAAACCCACTAATCCACAATGTCAATAGCCCAACAAATTAATATTTTGCTTGAACTGCTTAAAAATTTGAGGATAATGTTGTGTCATGCAAAGAGTAACCCATAAAACTTGTGTGTTTATAGAAACACTAGATTATACCCTGGAACGTCCCGGGGTTGAGAAATCTAATATGACACATCAATTTTTACATATGAAGTAGACTGATGCGCTTTACAGTTACATGCAGGAAAGCTTTAGGTAGTACATAACCTAAAACAATTAACAATGTATAACTCTAATATTAATACCTAACCTAAAACAATGTACACCTCCAATGCTAACATCTAACCTAAAAACAATGTATAACTCCAATGTAACTTTAATATTAACACATATCTTAAAGGCTAAAAAAATGTACAACTCTAATATACTAATATTGATACCTAACCTAAAACAATGTATAACTCTAGTAACCTATTCTGCTCTGGTTGAAAATAGAATTCATATTTACTGGTTTGAACATAATTATTGACTTGCCTATATATGATTAATGAATTACTTGAACACGTGTTTTTTTCATGTATGAACAAAACCTCACAAAAAAATAATCGTTTTTTTCTCCGTTTTTTATATAGCACTATGGTATTCGTTGGAAAAATAATAAAACGCTCGTTAATTTGGTGTAATTTTTTTCTTTAAAGAATCTCGTAGATAAAAGGTATTAACGTTTAAAAATTATGGCAGAAAACATGAGAGAGAAAAATCCAATTTTGTTTTTAAAATCGATTATTGTTTTTTGTACACTTAGTTCACCAAAATCAACCAAACCGAAACAAAATCATTTACATATTCATACATTTTTTATCTTTTATACCTCTATTTCATGTATTTATATCTCAATTTCATCTACACCTAGACAAAAAAAGCCAAAGTTTGATTTTTGTTATTAACCAAAATTAACTAAACCGGACTAAAAAACCGATAATCTAACCATATAAAACCGAACCAAGTAACCGATTGTTTAATAAGATCGGCAACAGATATTGTTAATTGCATAACATATAGTTTGAACTTAACCAAACTATACACACAAATGTCTGTGTTCCCCGCTTCATCGCGCGGACACCTTACTAATATAATAACTTATTCCAATTGCCAAACTTGTCTCCTTACTGGTTAACCGGTTGGATAGATCAGAATGGATGTAAGAAAATGTATAACGTTCCGGTTCAACCCCCCCACCCCCCCCCCCCCCCCCCCCCCCCGCGTCCGTCTTTGATCCAACCGACCGCCACACTCTGTCCGGTTTTAGAAACACTGCCCAAAACCAGGCACACAAACTTTCAAATTTTCACTGAAGCGTCATATGGTAATAGAACAAGTAGTTGCTTAGCATAAACCAACTCATATTTGTTTAAAACATGAATTAAAGAAAGAGTTCATAGCTGATATAAAAAGATTGTAATAAGATTGTTACGATTGTAATATATTAATTATTTATAATTATAATTATAATGTAATTTATAAATTGCGAAAATTCATTTGGTCATAATAGAATCGCATTTATGTATAGTTGTCATACACTGTAGCAATTACCGGAAATGTTAATAAATCAATTCCGATAGTCGAATTTCACACGATAATTCTAAAAGTATAGATACCCAAAAGCAGGGTAGAATAAGTTTACATTTATATATAGCCATTTGTTACTTTAGTGTTGTCTGGCTCTTTTCCTCGTCTATATGAACAATAAATTTGAATATATCGTCAATGTTGTTCTATAAAATTTTATGATTCTCCTCTGTCAATCAGTGTTGTAAGAATCGTTAGGCACTAGTCAACTAATGAGGTACCGTCCAGCGATTAATCAGAATTAGTAGGGTTAATCATGATTAGTCAGATTAGGATATTATATGTAATTTTAGTTGTATATATATACACACACATTTTTTATATGAAGTTTTTTTAAGTAGGCAAATATTAACCTCTTCATTGACTCATATCGTTAAATATACAGGATAATCGCTAGAATTTACAGATTCGCTAGACAGCCACCACCCACCGACTAGCGATTAATCTGTATTACTCAGGGAACCTCCGAGAGTGATTAATAAGAGGCTAAGCACGATTTTTACCACTATGCCTATCAAATCATAACTTATAAATGAATATTTGTTTAACATTTTTATTAAAGAGTTGAAGAAGTTGGTGATTTATTTGAGTTTGAGAGTCATTGGATCAAACAAAAGGATTATATATCAGGGCGAAGGTTAGCAAGGGCTCACGATTTGACTTGTGACGGTGTTGAACGATGGGGGATGATGATTAGAGATGAGCAACTAGTTAGAAGTTACAAATCAGGATGGTATTCACCGTAAAATTTCTTGTATATATTAAATAAATACGTATATATTGTAAATTGTAATTTTATATCTTGTTTCATATAGTTATGCCAATTAAAAAGTTTTAGGAGTCATTCTAATTTAAACATGTAAAACCTTAGTTTTATAAATTATTTCATAGTCATTTTAAACAAACATAATCACTTATGCAAAAAGGGGTGGTGACGCAGCTTGTTGCCCATCGCTGCCTCTTTTTAATGTAAGTTTTCGCTTTATGAAATAACCTAAAACAACCACAAACACGTTCAACTGAACATTAATTCAATTAAATATGGTTATACAAAGTAGAAAGTCCATTTACTTGAATAAAACTTATTGCCAAAACTAGTAACACATTTGGTGGTCCTCCACCGTCACTGATAAGGCTAAAGCAAACATAAACGTGTACTACCTAAATATAGAAATGGGGTGAAACCATGTGCATAGGTGTTAAATAATGTGGTTGGATATTTGTTTTAAAAATAATATTCATCAATGTGTATAAACAAGAGTTGTCCATATTTCTAAATAAAAATCAGATCACATTTTAAACACTCAGGAGCTAGGAGCTGTTTGGTAGCCTCTTAATCAGCCTCTATAAACTTTGTTTAGAAGGACACGTCTACTTTATAAACAAGTTTAAATTTAAAAAGGAGAATGTACAATGCTCTAGCCATATTCTTGTCATCGTTGGAGTCCATTACGTGAAAAAAAAAAATTTAATGTACGGGCCCAAGGGTACGTTTACTACAGTGGACATTCAGATAACGGGTTTAGTATGGAATTGATGATAGATCGGGTCACCAACATTGTCTAATAATGGACGTATGTGACTTTTTGCCTGGGTGTATACCCGAGTAATCGGGCTTTGTTAGACGTTTAAAAAACATAAAAGAATAGTGAGATACATATACATATTTATAAATAATTAAAACAATATATCCAAACACTTTATATGATTCTCATGATTTTTAAGTTGAATTTATTTAAAATCTCACTCATATCAAATTCTCATTTATATGAACACTATTAATGCCTTTAATATTGAAAAAAAAAATCATTAAATACACATTAATTAAATCATCTTATTTTAAAACATAAAAAAGAATATATTAATTAACACATTTAATACATCCTAACTACAATATCACTCAAAAACATTATTCTTTGAAAAAAGGGGTTAGAAATACACCTTACCATGGTTAATATATCTTGAACAAATTTCAATCAAGACTCAAGTTATATATACCAACAATCCAAATCAATCATCTCCCTCACATCCTTCCAATCTCTTCAACTAAATCCCAACATGGATCAAACAATGGAACAAATGAAGTTCATGGGAATCTCAGGCATCATC
>JAUTDX010003864.1:0-38114 GCA_030844895.1 Ambrosia x helenae | reverse complement strand
ATATGTAGCTTATGCTCTATTAGTTGGCTCATGAACTTGACCTTTTAAATTCATCAAAATTATGTAAAATGAAGCTTGCTGGATTGCATTACTGCTTTGAGATTCGATATGTAACAGAATTATGAAAAGAACAGACATAGTCTTATAATATGAAAAGGCATGAGCCACCCTATTTGTGAGATTCATAATTTAAATAACATACTTTTTTATAGATATGTTTACTATACAAAGGCTTGCCAAGAACAACATTAGGGGCGTAAGAATGTGATTGATTATTATTTAAATAAATAAAACATGCCTGAAAACATAAGATGGAAGGAGTATAGCGACGAAGCTCCTTGCGTATAAGCCTTTTCTACATTCCCAATTCAAATGGTTAGGGATGACATCAATGTACAAATCCTTATGGTTTGAAGCATTTTCAAACACCTAGTATATTGTAGGACCTAAGCAGTTAATATCGGTGATATATTGGTTATATCGGTCCGATATATCGGTTATCGGCCTAAAGCATAATCTCGGTGCATAATATCGGTCACAATCTCGGTAGCGATAATATCGGCCGATATCGGCGATATATCGCCGATATTTGACTTAAAATCTCGGTTATATCACCCGAAATTCTCGGTTTCTTTTTTTTTGGCCCATTTTAGTAGATAGGATGCCGAAATTTTAGTCTAACTCATGTCTAAGACTAAAAAAAACAACCTTTTATGCTCAAGAATGGAGATGAAAATGAGGAAAAATTAAGCTTACTTGCGACAATGATTGAGAAGCACGATGAAGATGGATATGAAGGACAACAATGGAGATGGAGGCTGTTGGAATGACCATGAAGAAGATGATGGCTGGCTGTTATCTTGTTTTTATTTATTTTAACCTAATACCTAATATTAAGTTACCCCCTCATGTTTAGAATGTAAGTATATAACCCTTCTACCTTTCAATAGTTACTATTTAGTGCCTAAACTTCTAATTTTTATATAATAAGTGTAAAAATAGTTTATGTATAAAACATTTAAACCCCTATCTTTACTAATTCACATCTGGTCCTTATACTTATAACTACCGATATCCCACCGATATCTCACCGCCATAACCGATATATCAAATATCGGTCCTTGATCGATTACGATATTTTACCACGTTAACTGCTTAGTGTAGGACACAAATTACAGACTTAGACTTACACTTATCTCCTTCAGAATAGTTACTTTCCTTAGAAGTAGAAGAAGAAAAAAAAATTCCGACTTTCATGTCTACGTTTACGCTTCCAAGTATTTACAGTTTCTACCTCTAATTGAACATACAACGAAGACGATAGCTGTTTAATTGATTAATATCATATAATCAACCACACAATTAAAACGTAAATAGATCAATAAATCAATTCAAATAAAAAGTCTTCAAATAAATAACCGTTCACTTACATTAGGATAGCTCCCAACACAAATATCCTTAAACGAAAGTGCCAACTGAAAGCCTTTCAACCTGAGCAACCGGGTTTATATTCGACCAATTGAAATCAGATGCTAAGATTTATATGATGGGGTAGGATTGGGTGTTTCTGACCTTGGATTGTGGAGAGGATGGAGTTAGGGTTTATGGATAGAAGGGGGGCAGATAAAAATACGTGAGCAAGGTTTTGTTTTAAACGTATATTAATGGTTTTGTTTATATATCATTGCCACATTGGATGACACATGGGACACTCAAGGGGTAGAATGCACCATTGAGTGCCATGTCATCAAAAATGCTTTGGTTTATTATATGTATAGATTTTGTGTTAATATGAGTCAATTAGTGTATTAATGTGCATATTATTCCATAGATGTAAAATTGTTGTTAATTAGTTAGATTTATAAAGCGCTATAATATGCAATTTAAAATCCTATAAAAAAAATGCACACGAAATGTAAAGAGTCAATGTAATTAGTTTTCAACACAAGACAAGTTCGTTCTTGATCACAAAGTTACAAAAAATTGGTTAAAGCTAAAAAACCAGTTTAAACTTATAAACTAAGGGTCTATTTGGTATGAGGTATTGAAATGAACGAGAGAATGAAATGGACAGGGTAATCGGATAGATCATTACCATTCCATATCTTGTTTGATTGCCAAGTGGGAATGAAATAAATCATTACTCGATGAGTAATCCCCGAGTACTCCCCGCGAGGCCAAGTATCGGCGAGTCATCTCCGAGTACTCCCCGACTATGACCGAGTACTCGCACATCCCTAGACAACAAAATTGGCACGACATAGCAACCTTTACAACCATAAAGTTACAAAGTAACGTAGCAAAAATATAAAGCGTATATAAGGATATAACTGACATATGTAATAAAAGGGTCATATTATAGCTTTAAAAAAATGAAAAGGCACAAAAGGGAACATAATTTCACCTCAAGGGACAACCGTGAGTGTTTTGTAAAGTGAAAATGATCAAGTCGGAAGATGTAAATATCAACGACTATGGTTTTTAATATAATAATAATATAAATGTAATTTTACCCGTCTTGCTTTGTCAAGGGTCGAAACGTAGAGTAACTCCAATTTATACCTCGAATGAAACGTGCTCTCGCTCGGTTTGTAGCAAAATGTACATCGAAGCGTAGACCAATTGGAGACGTACACAAAGAAGCATGAGAATGTATTATATATGAGGTAACTCGTTTCCAAGAAAAATAAAAGAAGAAGAAGAAGTTTACGTATAAACGTAAACCAACTTGAATTTATATTGACCTGTAAATAAAAAAACGCATGTAAAAATTTAATTTTTTAAAGGAAATGAAATGGGTAAACTAGAAACTTTAGAAACTCAATGAGGTCAATGACAAATTACCTCCTTAAAAAAACAGCGAACAAAAGTTATTAAACATAAATAAGAGGTTAAAAATGTATTTATATATGATACAGGGGTGAAATTAGAACACTAAAAATTTAAGGATTATTTTTAAACTTGTAAAACAGGGTAGTAGTCAAGGAATTAAAATTGTCATTTTATATAACTTTGATGGTAGCTAAGCCAAGAGGCTAAAATTACAATTTGTTTGAAAGCGTAGGTGTAAGCAAAGGTAGTGAGAAACCTCACTGACTTTGAAAGATAGTTTACAACAAGTTAAACTATTTTTTTGTCAGTCGTGCGTTGCGGCGGTGCCGTACGCGACATAATCAAGTATAGACAACAACCAACTCGACTCATTTACCATGTAGATTTACGTCGAAATGTAGAGTAACCCGAATTTATACCGTTAAACGAAAATGTATTATATCTGATCCGTAAAATTTACACAATATAACATAAACACTTGTCATGGCGTCATACGTAGCATCACAAAGTATAGACTAAAATCAACCAGACACGTTTTTGGTCTAAACTTACGCCGGAAACCGTTCAATGAAAACATATTAAAGTTGGCCTAATTTGTTTCCAAACAAAATTTACATCAAAACGTTGTCCAAATCAAAACATAAATAAAAAGAAAACATTTTATAATTGACCCGACTCGTATCCCGTACGTTGGTGAAATAATGAAATAAAGTTAACTAGTTGTAAATCGAATGCCTTATGATTATTTATAACTTGCAAATATGTGTTTACGTGAATTGATATGATAATAGGTGTTTTACATGTTAATACGCGTTATCGAATTTGTAACCGACACTAGACAACCGGGTTAGAGAATTAAACATAGGTTGTAAGAACTTAGTGAAGATGAGCAATAGTGAAGATGCCCAATAGTGAAGATGGACAATAGTGAAAATGGGGAATAAGGAAGATGCCTAATAGTGAAGATGGGCAATAGCGAAGATGCCTAATAGTGAAGATGCCCAATAGTGAAAATATGCAATTAGCAAGGATGGGCACCCATCTTCGCTAATCTTATGGGTTTTGATTATAAATACCACCCGTAAACTCATTTTGCCACTTTTGAAACCCTAATCCGCCTCCTAATACCCCTATACAAATATTAACATCTGAAAACACATTTTATTGCCCGAACACTTCATTTTTAAGATAAACAACCTCCAAAATCATTACAAGTGAAGATCCAAAGGTGTGTAACTGATGTGTGCGGGTGTTTCAAGAAAACTTAACTTCTTTTTAAAAAGGGCAAAGTCCCGAAGGATGTGCAAGGTTTTGGTGAAAAATTGAGTAAGTTAGAAAACAGTAATGGTGAAGTGGAATGTTTGATTATGGTGTTTTGCCTAGGAGATAGCTAGGCGCGAGATGTAAATAAACTCATATCACAAATAACATACTTTTGCACCGACTTAAACACAAACTTTAGAAATTATAACTTTTGTAGGCTAAGTGAATATTATGGATTTGTATTACTTATCTCCTTCTCATACATGTAAATTGTTCCATTTGTACGTCTAATATTCGCATGTTGTTACCCGAAGCTATTATCTCCAATATTCATTTAGTATTACAATATAATCTTTTTAGATCTCCTTCTATTTTCATGCAGGGTTATGTGTTGTGGTGCTTGCATATGGAAATGACATTGAAAAAACATGGATTATCAACATTGTTGGGTTAATTTTCTTGCTTCTAACATCATCTCTACTTCTATATGGTAAAAAAAAAAAAATTGTTACTGATCGTTTTCATTAATTTGGGCTCTTGAGTCAATAAATTATCTGCTTTTTAAAAGTCCTATGTGATCCTATGGCGGTTTAGGAGTTTTCACAAACGTATTTAGCAAATCGAATGCCGATTTATCATCCTTCAGTAACAGTCAAAACCTGAAAGGTTCATGGGTAATAGAAGTCTGATTTATTGCAGGCAGAAGAGAAGAATGAGAATGTCAAATTTCATGTAAAGGAAGTTCAGGACCTTAAAGCCGAAGTACATTTATTCCTTTATGTTTATACTTTTATATCTATTTTTTGTGCATGCTGATTCTCATATTTGTTTCACTTTCCACATATTTACGCTTACAAGCGCTTGGCTTGGGGGAGACAGGGAGTTCAAACGTACGTGTTAGATTCAGGTTTGTATACGTAAGTTTGATTATTTTAGCTTTGTTTGGCAAATAACAATAGAATTGATGGAGTTACAATTGAGTGAAATTTGGCGAGACTGGTGAGAAGAGAACCCCGCAAGGATCCATAAACAACACCGTGGTGGTGAAAACATACTCCCTCATAATAGTGTTGAATGTTGGTACAAATGATGGTAAGTTCACACCATTAAGTTTAAAGTGTTCTTTTTATTTTTGGCACTGTGTTAGGTAAATGCAAAATCCATAGGAGGACAAATTAAAAATGGCATTTTTTAAAGTGAATATTAAGTTGGTTGGTATATTGTTTCTAAAATTTCAACTTAATTCGTAAATAATTCATAATTGGCACAACAAAAGTAAGTGTATTATACAGGGTCGGTCCTGAAAATTCAGGTGCCCGAGTCGAGCTACGAAATATGTGCCCCTTAGTTTTAGGTCTTTTAAGCAATGTTTTCATAACCGACGCGGACATTGAAACGGTGTCCTTACCGGTTCCCTATTAGGACTAGTCAAACCGGATATAGAATTGAAAGTGTCGTAACAATTATAAAAATTAATATGTTTGGCTAATTGGCTCATAAAAAACACCATTTCTTAAAATTCCATAATAATTTGAAGGGTCATTATTTAATGTCTAGACTTCAAAAGATTTTTAATAAAAATGAATTTGACTTGCATCATGTGCAAAAGCGTGAGACAATTTATGTTTTGTAGTACTACTATATATTAAAACTTTCTGCAAATGCTGCACAATTACTGAACCACGACATAAATCTCAAGTAACACACTTTTTTTTTTTAATTCTGTCATATCCTTCCAATCTAGTTTTTCATGTATGACTCATCTTCTTCCTTATCTACTCTTCAACTTCTTGCGTTTATAACCAGTGATGTTCAAGATGGGATCTTTTTTGGGTCGAAAACAGAAAGAAAATACTTGCAGAAAGAAAACACTCGTTGCCACTCAAAGTGCCCCTTTAGAAATTGGGCCCGGGCCGGGGGTCCTCCCCGCACCCTTAGGGCCGGCCTGTGTATATATATCATCTATTGCTACTTACCATCTCCATGTGTGTCTAAAAACAAACAATAGATGGGTGGTTTGCGTCACTGGCCGTACCTTTGGGTGACCTCTAGGGTTCCGAACAAGGGTTCGTTTCTTCGGAAAACGATGTGAGCAACGCTTATTAGGAATGTATAGAACTTGCGAACCGGTATGTTCATTTTATTTCCCATTAATTGCACATTATGTTTCACCTGGGAATCCTCACACTACTCATTTGTTAACAGGCATACATTGTGGTTCGGCGACAGTGATTTTAATCAACGAGGTTAACCGTTGTTAACCATTTGGATAATATATCGACATCTTGATTGAAAGGAATTCCTGAGAACCAATGAACTATTGGGAAGTAAATCTTAAATTTACTTTCAAAACCCTGTCTCTTATGAGAATGAGAGCAAGAAAGACAACATAAGAGCGAGAAAGACAACAAGTGTAGACGTGCTTTAAGCAATTAATTTAGCGAGTTTAGAATGCGGTGCGCCGCCATGTTGTTTTAGAATTGTGTTTGCGCAGCGAAGCGCGCAGGCATAATACCAGTATATTTATAGATTATTGAAAAAGTATTATTTGTAAGAAAAAATAATCATAAAATAAATACTAGTAGAATAAAAATAATTTATATATTTCCCTTATTATAAAAAAATATTCATACAAAATTTGTTAAAAATAACTAATACAAATTTTTTTTATAATTCAAAATAAGTATTAAAGACACTCTTACATTATATCTTTTAAGAACTTATATCTTGAAGAAAAATGTTCTGAATTCGTTGGTAAAATATGATATTGCTTATGTAACATTATTTTTAACGTGTGTTAATAACCTAAAAAATGTTTTTGCAACTATTCTATACAAAATTTCAGATATACCAATCTATTGATAACATCTTAGGTTGATACGGTTGGACAATATTATGTATTTATTTAGATGTTTATAATATTGGCCGGAGCCATTAGTTTATCTATCTAAATAATTACGCGACCTTTTCTGAAAGATGAACAAAAAGTGATGAGACATGTCGTTTGTCTCGATACTAACATGATGATTCATTTTAACAATATTAAAATCACCCGTTTTGATACAGGTGTAGGAATGCTTAAAGAAACCACACAGCACATCCACGTAGTATTTAGTTCATCAAAACTGGAAAGTCATTGGTGGCATCAACTTACTAGCTTATTTATGGACCAAACATAAATAATTAACTGATTTTGAATGAGAAAAAGAAAGCCAATGAAAAAGCATCGACCTTAATTCTTCCTTTAATATTTTCATTTTCATGTAATATTACATGAAATTCACACAATGTATAAATGTCGTGTATATAACTTTTTTAACAGGGAAGAGAATACTTTTATTTGAACCAAAACATAACAAAGCGCAAGCCGAAGCCGACGCAAATACAATGGTTTCCTAACCAGAGGTTAGAAAAAACCGGAAAAGTCAAAACAAGATTAAAAAGCACAAGACATTACATCAAAGGAAAAAAACCTAAAACTCTCCTAAAAACTGTCGTGTATATAACTTAACATTCAAGTTCTCACGAAAGTAGGAAAATCCCTAGCGCCTACTTCAGTGACTTAGTAAATAGTTAAAAACTAGACGGCGTCCTCTGCGCGTTTGCGGGGGGCGATTTGGCGATGGGTACACTGACTTTATACGTAGGCACTTATATATTAGGCCGTTCAAGGTTTAATTACATCCTTACATATCATAGATGCTGGTCATGTGACGTTATTCATAGCGTGTCAAAGGTCCGAAGTCATAATAACATCGGTCACATACGTTTGGGTATTAGAGTTTACAATGTATTGTTTACAGCATTAGTGGTTATACATTCGATGTCTGAAATATTAGGTATTGATACATAGGTTTTGTGACAAAAGTTTTTACAACAAAAGGTGCTGAAAGTTTGATGTTAATTCCTTAGTTTACTTGTACGACATTTGGCTACGTGTTAGAGCCGACGCGTGAAAGGTAGAGTTCGAGGTGGATGTAACATTTGATGCATATATAGAACGCAGTATACGGACACGCCTTGAACTTGGCGGCTGAGACAAAACACAAACATTAAACGGACAACAAACACTAACCACCACCTAAATCTTACCACTACAACATGTAACACACAGAAACAACTAAATCTACACAAAACTACACAATGATATTCATAGCAAATTCTTAGACACATGTAAAAAATCCATAGAGTGAAGGCTTTTGAAAAGTGGAAATTACATACCTGCACAAACACACCCTAATTCGGCAACACGAAGTATGAAGAAACCTGTATTATCCAGGTATTTAACACCGACGCGTGTAACGTGTATACGGTCCAGTCACCACATGACATGAATTTTACAACCCATCCTGCATAGGGTACAACAACACAAAGCACAAAACACCTCTAATGCATAGGTTACAACACCTTATTACTTGATTGCTTTGCTAATTAGAAGTATATAAATTCATAGATATGAACTATGGGTTTTTCACATATACCTTTAGTAGCGGCAAAAGGAATGGGGTTGGCGGTGACGCCATGGTGGTGGTAGCAATGGTGATTGAGATATGGCGATCGTGAGTCAGACAATAGAAGTGGTAGCGGCGACTAGTCAGTGGTGGTGACATACAATTGTAGTAGATGGTACTCAACTACTAATTCACTCGGACCCAATTAATCTAATGTCCAGTTGTACCTATACCCGCGGAAACAAGTGGGATTAGTGGTGTGAGGGTACTTGAGTGGGTTGAGGGTAGTAATAAGTATAGCCTTGGATTAGAATATCAAGGGTTGAGATCATCCAAGGAAAAATAAAAAATATGCAAAGGTCAATTGTACGGATGATATCGATACACGAAAAAATACCAATACTGATTTTGAAAAAGTGTATATCGAATCATTCGGACATGGTTCCAGTTGGTACAGTATCGGTATCCACTACAAAATATTCTCTCTATATATGGTGTCGGTATCGAACTGACACCAATACCGAAATTTTAAAAAATTGACTACGAAATATCTTGCCGAATCTATCGTTACGGTACTGGTTCGATACAGTATCGATACGATACCAATATTTGGTACCAAATAATACTCATCCATAGTGAATTGAGTTGGAGGGATATTTTGGTATAGACTTCTGATGCATTTTTTATATTATTAGAACATAAATTTTAAGGAAGATATGAACCAAATTTTCATATACGAGCATATGTCACCTCACTTAAGTTATTGACCTAGTAAATTAAAAAAAAAACTATATTTCTATTGGTTAGATTCACCTAACGTATATAAAAACAAAATGGTGGTAGAACAAGGCATGACAAATTAATCATTCATTGATTGAAAATGAAACAACAGAATGCCAAATCGGACTACCATTCTTCTCCATGACTTTGACAAAAGATAAAACCGCTACGGACCACACTCCCGCAGAAGTATCTTTCTCGGCTGTTTCGGCAACAACAATATGCAACTCGTAGATCATAAAGTCAACTCAGGCAGCCGGAGACGTTACCGGATGTTTAACTGGAGCCTTAGTTGCATGAAATCCTCCACCAAAACAGTTCACGTTGACTTTAACGCTGTTCACCGGAAATCCAAATCGGACACAACCTGGGAAATTCAGGTGGTTGAAGAAGATGCAACGTTGACTAAAAAACATGTGATCATGGTGGACACAAAACATGAGCAAAAACCAGTCGGAAAAAGTGGACGGATATTGTTAAGCGTGAAAACGGGTCAACCCGCCGGAAAGATACAAAACCGGTTTGCCACGTCAGCTAACGGTACGGGTGTTGAATCACTGGTGAAAAAAACTGTGAAGGTTGCTGCTAATGGTCATGAAGCTTTGGTTTCGAAAGCGTTGACTCAGTCAAAGTCTCTACCGGCGGCTGTTAAGGCAGGTGGCGGGGTTGACGAAGGAGTTACGGGGGACAAAACGACGTCTTCATCGGGCGGGGAGTTTATTGCCATGACAATATTGATAGTGATATGGTGATGATGGTGTTATGGGGAAAGTTATGTGCTATTATTTGTACGTGTGCATGGTTTTTTATTGCTCCGCGCCTCCTCCTCGGGGGACCTTCTGCAGTAGCCACGGCAGAGAGGCCGCCACCGGAATTGGAGATTAAGTTGAATTTGGAATCGGTTGAGTACAAGAAGAAGGTGGTTTTTAGAAGGACTTCTTCAAAGGAACCACCGTAGTGTTGTTGGTCGGTTTTAGGTGTTTTTTTAAGGTGATGATGTGACAACCGTCACCTTTATCTTTCATCAAATTAACAATAATAGTCTTTCAAATATTTCTATTATAGCCCCTGTAAGTTCGTCGTTTTCAAATTTAATTTTAGAGCGAATTAAAATTTTATCATTATGGATCGGGTATAAGTTTTAATCAAATACGTCTACACAATGGATTTTATAAAAAAATTTCAAGTTTTACAAAGATTTGGAAACTTTTAAGTAAGTTAAGTTTAGTTAATCTTTTATAAAGAAAAAAATTAACCTATTTATATATTACTAATTAGCAAGTTCTTTTTACAACTTGGTAAGCTAGAGGTACAAGTAAAGTGCAGCACACCAGTTGGTAGTAGTGTACCTTTGGATTAAATCAAGGTTTTTAAAACCGGACCGGACCGGCCGGTTCAACCGGTCGGACCGGGTTCCGGAGGTCACGCCGGGCCGGGTCGCCCTATACGACCGCCCTTGCACTAAACCGGCCGGTTGGCCCGGGGACCGGGGGGTCAGACCGGAACCGCTGTGTTTTCGGTGGTCGGACCGGTTCCGTTGCTTAATGAGATGAAAATGGAGAGTTTCGTTTGGACTTAGGGAGGAGAAAAGCTTGCCTATAGTAGCAGAATCGTAGAGATTAGCATCAAAAAGGAAGAGGGGAAGAAGGAGAGAATCGATCTAAACTACCTGAAACAATGGGCTGGCGGCTGAAAACCTTTAGGGTTGTCCACAAAGAGAACAATGCTTCGTTTAAAAAAAAATGATACTGTGTAAATGAAGATGATGATGACAAAAGCTTTATCCTTCTCAAGAAATGTTATTTAATGATTATTACTGTTGCCAGCTGTGCTACAAGACTACATATATATTTTATTAAATATATGTACTAAAGGTTGAATTAAATAAGTTTATATTTATACTATATTTTGATATTTAATATATTAACTATTTGTAATGTAATCCGGTTCTTAAATCCGGTCGAAACCGGTTGAACCGGTCCGACAGTGAACCAGTAAGGCGCCCGGTTCGATATCCGGTCGGTTATGAAAACCTTGATTAAAATGTTGTAAGGTGGTTTATAAAAACTATGGGCTGATTCTCTGTAGTGTTTGTGTCATGTAGCCAGTTTCTCTTTCTTTCAATTCACCTTTCTTTGCCTATCTGCTCTTTCCTTTTCTCTTTTCACCATGACTCTCTCTCATCAGTCATCGCATCCAATCTCTTCTCTTTAAATTTTGCTCTCTGCCATTTTTACGGTGACAATCTTCTAGTTTATAATAAAAACAAACTAGGTTAATTAAGAGGGACTAAAGCTGACAATACATGAAAGTTTCTTTTTAAACTAAAATCCATTTCCTCTCCCTTTCGCGATTTCCGGTCAGACAAATTCCGGTGACCGGAATATCTTCCGGCGAACCCTTAAAACCCCTCATTAATGCGTTTTAACTCGTTTTTATTGCTACAAGTCGTTTTCTTCACTCATTAATCGACCGTTCCAGATTTAATCACGCGTTAAACATGTTTTTAATCAAGTTTTAAGTGGGACTTATGGTGTAACCGATCGGAATGTTAAAGCTAATCAAAACCATCATTTTCCTTAATAAATCTATAAATATAAATTAAACATCCTACAGCTCTCCTCGACCATTAAACGTCTCAAACCCACTTCGAAAACAGTCCCAATGTGTCCAGAAGGTCTGGAAATCGTGATCCAAAGTGCGAATAGGATGTTTAAATATCGAGCCAAATTCGTGATTGTAAGTTCCTTTCATTTGTGCCATTTTGATCTAAACACATTTCTGAAACAAAGCCCCATAATATCGCTGACGATTGTTGTTAATATTGAGTTTATTAAAATCGGGTGTAGGGTTAGGGTTTATGAGCTAGATTGGGGAAGAAGATGAGTTTAATTAAGCATACTATTTAAATATAAACAGGTTTCAACAATAACAACAAAAGGCATGGATGGCCTATGGTTTAGATGGATGTTGGTGTTGAAAGGGACCCGGGTTTCGAATCATGTTATCCTCGGCCCCTTCCTTTTTATTTTTTTGGAAATTCATTCATTTTTTTTTATTTAAATATGTATATTATATATATTTAATAATAAATTCATTTTTTATCCAAAAATTATGAAAATTTAGGTGTAGCACCTTGACACCATAGATAAAATTATCATATAAAAATTTTCTGGAAAATAAATTATTTTTCATATTTTTATTAATTTAAATAGTTTTAATCATAAATAATTGATTAAAAATTTATTATTAATGATTTAAATCCCAAATTTTCTGAAAAATTATTTTTAAGGATCATGAACCTAAATAAAAATTATTGGTTCAGAAAACATTTATTTTTATTGATTTTCCTATTTTTAATCATTTAAACATGATTTAAATTCATTAAATCAGTTTTAAATATAAATAAGTTTATAAAAAATCATGGGAAAATTATTTTAATTAATTTACATCAGATGGCATTCATTTCCTATAAAAAAATAATATGGTTGGATCATAATTTGTATTTTTAGTCTTATTTATGTTTAATTAGACATAATTAATCATTTATTTATTTATATTATTTAACATCTATTTTATAAATACTTTTCTTATAAATAGGGATAGTCTTATGTTGAAGTCTCAGATATTATTTTTGGTTTATGGTGTAACTCATAATTATTTATTTATACATTTATGATTATTATATTTATTTAATTTAGTTAAAGTGATTAATTAAATTACTTTGTCTTAATTATTCAAACATATTTTCATCTAAATATTTAATTGGTAATAATTATAATTATATTACCTAAACCATATTTACAAACTTCGGTATATTATTTTTAATATACAACTTTTATATTAATTCGACTTGTCATCACAACTTTAATTCCCCAAATCGACTTAGCAAACCCTAATGCCTTAGAACCCTAGATACCTTAGAATTTTTAGACTTTTCCTTATTGGTATTCATATACATTATAGGTTGAATTCCTCGGAATTCCCATTACTTAGCACACGATCGCTTAAGTTGGATTTTTGATCGCTTAGCAAAACTGTGAGTATATCTTTCCCCTTTTTCATGTTTTACTCTTTTAGGGCTACTCATGTACATTATGACAAAATGTTGTTATGTTATTAAATGCAATTCTCATGTGTGTTTGCTTTATGTTAATTTGTGTGTAACTATGGCTGTCAAAATCATTAACCGTTGTGGCCTTGCATTTCAATGAATAGTACTATGGTATATACCCCTTGTGACTCTGTTGAGAGACCTTGGTCATTGTCTTGTGATTCATTATACTCAAAAATGGTTTTTAAAGTGTTGTCTTGTCTTAGGGTTGGTTTTGACTGATACTGCTTAAATACATAATTGCAAACGGTATACAACACATGAATTGCTAAACACTTTTTCTACTATAATGTATTCAAACAGGGTATGCTCACCAATACATTTTTGTATTAACCAAATTATTTTCGTACATGTTTCAGGTTGTTTTGAGATGCATTCTTTAAGCTTCCGGATTTATATTTAAATTTTGATTCATTGTATTTCAGTTTAGTTGGCATTTAGACTCGTTGTATTTTCTTTCATTGTAATAAACTATTTAATCAATGTATCAATATTTACACTTTTAGTCCATGAGCTATTGAACAATCGTCACTATGTGACACCTCGATGTTTCCGCCAACGGTTGGGGTGTTACAGATGACAAATTATAATCCTGTTTTTTTTTCTTTATTTATTTGTTTTTGTTTTTGAAATTTCATCTTAATCTTTGAACTTTTGTATTAAAGATTAATCAACATGAATGTTACTTTTAGTGTTTTATAAATATAACGGACTAGATTATACCCCGGGAACGTCCCGGGGTTGAAAATCTAATATGACATATTAATTTTACATATGAAATAGAATGATTCGCTTTACAGTTACATGCAAGAAAGCTTCGGGTACCACCTAACCTAAAACAATTAAAAATGTATCTCCAATGTTAACGCCTAACCTTATACAATGTATAGCTCTAATATATATACATATAATAAACCAAAGTCATTTTGGTTTTATATACGAGATTTTTTAATGACATGACACTCAAAGAGACATTCTCCTCATTGAGTGTGCCATGTGTCATTCCATGTGGCATTGAGATATTTTAGGAAAAAAATAATTTAAAAACAAAATTGGATTTTTCTCTCTTATATTTCCTCCCATAATTTTAAACGTTAATAGCTTTTATATACGAGATTTTTTAAAGAAAAAAATTATTTTTTAGTGGTTAGGTTGAGTTTTGAAATGTATTGTAGATTTAAGTTTTTACAATTTAGGTAGACGGTGTTAATTCACAATGTTTGTGTAACATAACATCGTTTGATTTTAAAGAAAGTATCGTGTTTGTTGTTTGTTTTTTTTTTTTTGCATGGCTTTGACAATGCTTGTATGATGAATGCATTCCGTTGATACGTAAACCTTAACGCGCCGGGTAAAATTCTAGTTATTATTTTATTATTTATGTAGGCTAAGAGGTATTATACTATATTAAGAGCATTCATAGTAGATCCTCCATCTCCATCTCTATAATTACACTAAAAATCGCTACATTTTTCTCTCATTTTCTATTTAATAATATTTATTCTATGCTTTTATCATTACCTTTTCTCTCTCCTCTACTCACAGCCACTTTTAAAAATATTAAAAAATTATGGAGGGTGAACAGTACCTCCTCCAAATTTACTGATGAACAGTGTCTCATCTATATATTTTATCTCCCCTCTACTCACAACCATTATACCCACTCTTTATAATATAGAGGCCCCCTTTACATTATTATAGAGCATCTATTGTGAATGCTCTAATAATAGACTTGGGGGCTGTTTGGTAGCCTTTTAACCATTCAAGTTTGAATCATTCAGACTGTTTGTTTCAGCATCTGAATAGAATGATTAAGTGTTGAACCATTAAGTTAATAAGGGATGTTGAATGATTAAACTCTTGACTATTCAGAGCCTCTTAATCATTCAGGTCATCTCAGTGATTCAGCACTTAATCAACCAAACAGCCCCTTGATTTAAATAGTTATGTTTTGTTTTCCAATTTTGGCCAATTTTTTTTGTTTTTTTTAACTTTTTTTTTTCCATTTTGACCATCAAATTTTTTGTTAATTTTTTTTCCCTCATTTTAGGCACACAATGTTTTATTTTACTTTTTGTTCAAGTTTTTTTTTTCCGCTTTGGCCACCAACTTTTCTATTAAGTTTTTTTTTTGGCCTCCGACATAATGCGTTTTTTTTACTCGATTTCGCACGGATTCGGTTTTTGTTCGTATATTATGTATATATTTATTTTATTTTTATTTTAGTTTAGAAAAACAATAGTCGTGATCACCGGATACATACACCACCACTCTCTTTCATCCACCGCCTCAACATCCTCTCCCTTCCTCCCAACGGAATCTTCACAAACATATACATATACATATACATATACATATACATGCACACATAAACATACACAAGCGTTGGTTAACCCTAGTCTTACGTCACCGATCTCCATCGGTCATCTAGGGTTTTCGATCGATAAAAACGTTGCTGTTTCTTAGGGTTTTTGATAGCGAAGAAGAAGAAGAGGATGCTCTATGGCTCCTTCGCGGAAACGTGCAAAAGGAGCCAAGGCCAATAATAACTTAAATTTGGGCGATCTTGTTCTCGCTAAGGTTAAGGGCTTCCCTGCTTGGCCTGCCAAGGTTAGAACATACTCATTTAAATCATCATCATAATCATATAATAATAATATTATTACTAATTGTTTTTCATTATGCATTCTCCTTTTAATCCCATTCACTTTTGTTTTGTTTTGTTTTGTTTTCATAAGGAACTGTTATTGCTTTATTTTGTAAGGCTTTCTACGGTGGTGTACTTGCGACTTGTATATTCTTAACTGCCTTTTGTCCATGACTCATAGGCTCTGCTATAAGACAGTTGTAGCTTTAATTTTTTCATCAGCTTTTGTACTTGATTAAACCCAAACCAAACCCTCAGATTTGGTTATGACATGTAGGGAATTTATATTTAGGTTACTATGATTTTTCTACTTCCTTTTCTTTTATTCTGTGTATCCTGATTCTAATTCTAATAATGTACAAACTTTTACACCATTTTGTGTATTCAAACTGTGAGAATTACTGGGGCTTATGCTTCAACTTGTACAGCCTACATTATGTTGCTAACAGGTTTCTTAAAGCCTTTTGTTTGCTTGTTTCAATTTTATATATGCAGATCAGCAAACCTGAAGATTGGCAACGAACTACTGATCCTAGGAAGTATTTTGTACACTTCTTTGGTACAGAAGAAATGTAAGTACTTGCTATCTGTAAACCCTGATCTACTTATCTAACTTTACTATCTTCTTTTGCCTACCATTCAGAAAAATTTAACCCTGTTGATGAGGTTGCTTAGTGCCATCTGATAAAAAGGCAACGTAATGGATGACTAAATGTATATAACATATTCACAGTCATGCTATTAAAATGTCTAAAAAGCATACTTCATTATACATAGGGCTTTCTTTGTGTTAGAATAATGCCTATGGAAGTAGGTTAGTTTATGCTATTGCTACTTTCTTGGTTTCATGCTAGATGAAGTTCCCAGAAACAGTTCATTATCAACTAGGTATTGCTTACAATTGTTGTGTTTCTTTATATTCCAAATTGCAGTGCTTTCGTAGCTCCAGTTGATATTCAGCCATTTACTAGGGAGTCAAAAGACAAACTGCTGAATAGATGTAAAGGGAAGACAGTTAAGTACTTTTCACAAGCTGTGAAGGAGATCTGTGAGATATTTGAAGAGCTGGAGAATAAGAGTTCAGATTCTTTAAAAGATGGACAAACATTTCAGGCTGATGCTAATTTTATAGAGACCGTGGATGATGGGATGACTACTGATGGACCCAGTGGTGAAACATCTCCTAATGATATTCTCCATCATGGCTCTGGATTAGAACGGTGTTCTCATATACACAGGGAAGTGGAATATGAGGATCTAGTTCCTAATATCTCACCTCTTGTTAATGATTGTCCTTCATCGTTTTTCACCAAGAAACAAACTGAGGTTGGCAATGATGATATAACACAACCTAACGTGGAGAGTACGTCTACTTCTGGTGCAGGTACAACTTAGAATCATTAGTATTATTGTGAGGTAAGGAGGAATTCTTTTTTGTTACTAGGGAGTTATGCTTGGTGTTCTGTAAGTGAATAGTTAGTTATGTAGAGGGCTTTAGTGCTTGCTACAGTTGCTTATGTGGCTGCCATGATTTGATTTTAGCGGCATGCTTGATTGGATAATTTTTTATGCTTTAGGTCAAAGTACAACTTCAAAGACAAATGGGCAGAAATCCAAGAAGATTGCAAAAGCTTTAAAGAACAACCGTGACGGTGTTGATGGGATAAACCAAATTTATAGCCCAGAAGGTGTAAGTTCTGCATTTCTGACCAGTCATACTAATACTAAATTCAGTACCACTGAGAACACGAAGGATGGAGCACGAAGTAATACCTCACATGTGAGCAAGAATGAAGCTATTGTGGGTGTGACAAACCAAGAATCTGGGGACAGTATTAAGAAAACAAATAAACTTGTGACAGATAAACCACATGTTGGTTTGACTGAAAATATATCGAAGGATGTTGAAGGTATTGGAAGGAAAACAAAGTCTGAACTTGGGCTAGGGAAAGGCAATGCTCTTAACAATGGAGTTTTGCATCCTAAAAAAAAGTCAAAGTTCTCCGACGATACCACCAACTCCAAGAAGTCTCAAACATACATGAAAAAGGAAGAAGTCAGAAAGTCGACGCCCAGTTTGAAAACAAAAAACCGATTGTCATCTAAAGGCCGGCAAATGGTTCTGATTCTGGAGCTCTTGGTCATGGAGATGTCCCACCTACAAAACGCCGTCGTCTGGTACTGGAGGGCATGCCTAGCCCCACTTCAGTGCCTGAAAATAGAACTGAAAGCTCTATTACACCTAAAAAAGGGGAAAACACCGATTCTGTTAAATCTGCTACTCATGTGCCTATGAAGAGGAGAGCTGTTCGTATTTGTGACGATGATGAAGATGAGCCCAAGACTCCTGTGCACGGAAGGTCATCTAAAGTAGTTGATAAAGTCTCACGCCCTTCAACGTCTGTTGAAGAAGTTGCTGTAGTGACTGAAGCTGTTCAAGATTCCCCTAGTTTGAGAAAAAAGTGTGCATGTGAAAGAATCTGTGGCTAGTTCTCAGCAAGATATTACAGAAGTAGCTGAAGGGAAGTTGTGTCATACTCCTGGGAAAGCAGAACCTGACAATAAATTTTCTGAAGATATAGTAAAGAAGTTTGTCTCGCCCATCAAGTCTCCTTTGGATGCTTACGACCAGGTGGTAGAACCTTCCAAAGTGAACACGTCCTCAGGCAAAGTTTCTAATAATGTTTCTCAAAAGAAGGGTCAATCAGGGCCAATTAAGGCCTCATTTGACTCTGGGCATCATTTTAAAAATAATGCAGTAAACGACAGAAGTAGGGCTGTTATTTCTGGGGAGAAGCAGAAAATTACTTCAAAAACTACTCCAAAATCAAGTTCACGGGTTACTGATTCTGCAAATGTATTGAGGAAACCAAGTGATAGTAACTTGTTATCTAGTGAAAGGTGTGACAATACGATTTCATTAATGTTCTTATAAAACTGTATATGCGCAAATCTTTTCTGCTGCTGATGTTATTCCTCTGGCTGATACAGGTCAGAATTTCGAGTGGATCGGACAACCACATTGGCTGATTCTGGCAATGTAGATTCGAACAAGTCAATGAGGCATCTGATTGCAGTTGCCCAGGCAAAAAGAAAACAAGCTCAATCACACAACCTTGTACATGAAAGTTTTAACTTGTTACACACTGAAATAACTGGAAGGAGCCCCCCTGCCCCTGTTGCTACTGTTCAGCGAACTCCAGTGGGTACTGGCGTTGCAGCTAAAGCAGATGATCAGCCTGATGCTGCGGAATTTGAGGAGAGAAGGACTAGTTCAGGACACCGCCCTGCTGGTGGATCTCTTAGTGGTGGAACTGAGGCAGCTGTTGCTCGTGATGCTTTTGAAGGAATGATAGAAACTTTATCAAGAACAAAAGAAAGCATCGGGCGTGCAACGCGACATGCAATTGACTGTGCAAAGCATGGTATTGCCAGTGAGGTAGAAGTTACTTTCGTTTTTAGTGTTAATGCACATATCCTGATATTAAAAAGCTAACAGATTTGCACCTTTCAATAGACTCTACGGTTACTAGTCTAGTGATACAGTTTTGGGTCTTCTAAACAAGTTTCGTTTTACTGGTAGAGGTCTACAAACAAGACATTGCCTTTTGTGATGGCAGTTTGAGATATATAAAGTTGCCAGTTGCATCTTGCCATGGTTCTTTAACTATTTTATTGTTAAGGCGTGGGCACAAAATGGTTTGATTCGAAAAGTGAAAACTTAAATGTAAGAGCTTGGAGAGGCCTTCTATTGGGAGATGTTAGGATGTTTTGGGCTATTGTATTCCATAGTTATCAAAGGCGTGAGGCGCACTCAAGGCGCTTAGGCTCCGCCTGTTGCCTAGGCGAGAAGCGCAAAAAAAGCGCGGGCTTAAGAAAAAAAAAGCTCAAATAAAAAAAATCACCAAATCATTACAAATAACAATCATCTTATAAAATAATATAAATATAAACGGACTGATTTAGCCTTTGATAACTATGTAGCAGACAAAATCAGTTGATGGTAAATCAATGAGTTGAGGTGTTTATATATTGAAAAATAATTCAATATCTATAAGTGGTATAAAAATATATTTAAAAAAAAGATTTGATTGAGATTTAGATATATCTCTATAAATTGGTAAGTATTGGTCGATTATATTAGCCAGGGGATTCGTTTTAAAAATCAGACCGTGGCTTTTTTTATCTAGGAGGGAAAAGCGAGGTCTGGTGGCTTCTAGGAAATTGGTCGCCTAGGCGGTCAAGGCGATGGCTTTTGATAACTATGTTGTATTCTTCAGGGCCGTCCCTGAGAATTCAGGTGCCTGGGCCAAGCCACGAAAATGTGCCTCTTACCCTTAACCCTTAACGAAATAAATAACGTAAACTATTAAACGGCGATTAAAGTATTACAACGAGTTAATGACATACCGTATTAAGTGAATAGGTAACCAAGGCTGAATGAAGGTTCTTTAACATTCTTTTTAGCCCAAAGCTTTTGAATTAGGTTGGGGGGAAAATTTTGTTTGCTTCTGTGTGTCGCAGTTTTCTTCTATTCTTTTTGCTTTTTTTTTTATTTAGTTAAATTAAATGAGTAATGGGCTTTTAAACTTGTTATTGGTTACTAGTATTTGGGTTATTTTATAATTTAAAAAGATGTGTTTAATAGGCCTGAGTTTAAATGTTTAAAGATGTGTTTAAAAAAATATATACAAGATTTTATTTTTTAAAATGCGCCCCCGATCTTTCCGGGCCCTGGCCGGTTGGCCTCACTGGCCCACCCAAGGGCCGGCCATGGTATTCTTATATACTTCGAATCTTCGATGAATAGACGGAGTACCAAATTGTAAAACATCTCACAATATCTATAGTTTCTCAATAAAACTTCATCTAGCTCATTCGTAACCTCAAAAAACACCCATTGTAGGCTCCTGCGTGGTCCAATATTAGGTAGAAGAACATGTGTGTGCATCATAGTTTTCTACACTCATTAGTATGTGGTCTTAAAAACCTTAGTCGTTCACGTATATTATAAAGTTGTTTCAAGAGCACACCACATCATCTTGGTCATATATCAATATGCTTTATTTTAATCAACTGATTAAAAAGCACCACCCTACACAGGTTCTATCTACCTTAACTGTGTAAGTGTGTAATTCCACGAGATGTAGAATTGAAGATAATAGTTTCATTTTTTCCTGGGGCATAAAATCTGTTTGATTTTCAACACTTGTATTACAATTTATACAACAATCCACTTAAGCTATGCTCATGAGGCTTATTGGAAGCTGGTTTCTACTTATTTTTATCAAATGTGAGCATAGCTTATTCTTGATTATGTTCTGTTCTACATACCGCACCAGACTCTAGTTATCAAAATGTGAAGAGTGGCTGTTTTATTGTTGATTATTTTCCAGTCTACAACTCTACATGCCATGAAGTTGGAAAATTACATATTGTGCATGATCTCTTCTTCTGCAGGTTGTGGAGCTTCTTACTAGGAAGTTGGAAAATGAATCCAGCTTGCATCGAAGAGTGGATCTTTTCTTCTTGGTGGATTCCATTACACAGTGCTCTCATTCACAGAAAGGTAAACTTCATCTAATTGCGTACATTACCTGCTTTTTTCAATTTTGCCTTTGGAGTTTGGAATGTACTAAATTTCAACGTTTTTAGGCATTGCTGGAGCCTCTTTATTCCTATTGTTCAAGAAGCACTACCTCGTATCTTAGGAGCTGCTGCTCCACCAGGGGCTAATGCTCGTGAGAATCGTCGTCAATGTCTAAAGGTGGTTGCTTCTTTCTTTCAGATTATAAGTTGGTTTATATATTTTTTTTGTCTAGTTTTAACACATTTTGAGTTGATAAAACATTTAGGTTCTAAAGTTGTGGCTTGAGAGGAAAATTTTACCTGATACTCTACTTAGAAGCTATATAGAGGACATTGGGTCTTCGAATGATGATACTTCTGCTGGTTTTTTCTCCAAGCGTCCATCTCGATCTGAACGGGCTGTCGATGATCCTATAAGAGAGATGGAGGGCATGCTTGTTGATGAATATGGGAGGTGTGTTATCTTTAATTTTGTCACTAGTCTTTGTTAGTAAGCATATCGATGTTATTTCAATCTAAATATGAGGTTCACACTTCATGGAAACAATGTGTATCGGATCGTATATAGTCTATAGGGTTGAAATGCGTGCAGAAGATTTAAGTTATTCTTCTGTTATTTTTCAGCAATGCAACATTTCAGTTGCCTGGACTTTTGTCATCTAATGTCTTTGAAGAAGAAGAAGAAGAAGATGATATCCTTAACTTTTCAAATAAAGAAGGCAGTGGTAAATCAATAGTAGAACTAAACACTGCCACAGGAGAACTTGAAACATGTTCAGTAACTTCAATTGAAGGACGCCACTGCATCTTGGAGGATGTGGATGGTGAACTTGAAATGGAAGATGTGTCTGGACATCCAAAGGATCAAAAAATCTTGACAGGCGGCGGTTCCTACAAGGCTGTTCAAGTGATGATAGCTCCAATAGGACAATGGATACAACCTCAAATAATTCCAATGAAGTGCCCCCTCTTCGTGAGGGTTCACCGCCACTGCCGCCTGATTCTCCCCCTCCCACTCCCCCTTTGCCTTCTTCACCACCACCGCCTCTGTCACCTCCAATGCTCCACCACCACCATCAACTCCATCACCGCCACCACCACCTCCACCTCCTCCGCCCCTACCTCCATCGCAAACATATCCTCTTATTGCAGGTCCACCACAAATGCCGTTTCCTCAATCATCAGTGCAGCCTATGCCATCCAATGTAATACTTAAATCTTGCTTTCATGATTGTATTACTTGAATAAATAATACGAGTCTGAGAACTAACTTGTCCAGGTACCTTTGAACTCCCATCTTGGTGCTCATGTTGAGGATGCTGTTAGAGGCCAAATGTTTTCTCAACAACCATTGTCCTTTCTTCCTGCTGTACGTGAACCTTCGGGATTTAATACTTCGAGGACTGTAGAATATGGGCATGAAACATATACAAATCCTCAAGGTTCTCAATCAAAGCAGCAGTTCCAAAATGGGAACGTATCCTTGCCTCCAAGAACATTCCAACCACCCATGCTTACTCAGACTGCTGCTAGTCAATATCAATATCCTAATCCTGCAATGCTACAGCATCTGTACCCTCCTAGGTATGGATTAACAAAACCTCCTGATGGCCCGAGGCGATATGGTGCTGATGAACAATGGAGGCCGCCTTCAAATGAGTTTGGCACTGAAAGTCAGCGTGGTGTATGGGCAAGTAATGGGAGGACTCAATTATCCACGGGTCCTCCTTTTGTTCAGGAAGGTATGCAACTTCTCTTTTAACGCTGTCTTTGTAAATTATGTTTTAAATGCGTGAATGTTGATTTTAGTGACGTCTGCACCTGGTACTCTAGTCTGGACATGTTTCAATTTATGTTTAGCATTGCGTATGTTGAATGTTTTGGATTTGATTTTGGCATATACTGTCCTTGTGTATGCTGCTTACAAAGGTTGATGCTCTGTAATTCGTCTTCTTTTGTAGTTATAGTTGTGATTTTTCCTTCCACATACAGATATTTAAAAGAGGTCAAAGCAAGTAGATATGTAAACTTTTAAAGCATCACACACCAGTTATGTGTTTTTAGGCATTGGAAACAGTAGTATGTGGAAAACGATGAGCATGCAAACCAACTTAGGGAAATGATCTAGAACACACATAAGGAATGAGTTCATCAGCTAAGCTAAATTTAAAAAAAAAAAGCATAACACTAATGGGACTTTAGTAGAAACTTGAGTTGAACACTGTTCGAGAGTTAACAGGGCAAAAGATTGACCACATTCTTTTTTTTTTTTTGACATGCATCCTATTGAATTAATGCAACTTTTTTTGGTAGCTAGAAGGCTAAGTATCATACAAACTATAAATGCTGAGCAAGTATTATTAGATAAAAAAGAAGTTGCGTCTAATGATATTTGCATTATTTTTTCGTTGCAAATTCTTTGGGTACATGCTACATACTTACATGATGACAAATAGAAAACTATTGCTTGAGAGTATGGCCCAGCTTGATTGACGTAGGTGGGGGTGATTTGTTTGTTTTATGGGTTTTTCTTTAAGCACGAGGGTTAAATAAGAGCTTTAGATTAGATTCAGACTTTTGCATGATCTTGTCTGGGTAATAGGGATTATGTACACAGATTGCTAGAATGTGTGCGCCTTCGATATTGTATTGCCAAGTAGTGGTATCTGAATATGCATCTTTTATAGCACTTAAGAAGTAAGATTGGTCATGGACGGGCAGCATATATGGCATGGGTTGATGGTAACAGCAGCCGCGAATTTGCGGATGTTGGATAATTATGATCCTGCATTTACTTTGTATGTAGTTTCATATTGTATATTTGTATTATACACGAGTTTGATGTATATTGCTGTAATGCATATGAAATTTTTTGCACATTTTCTCGGCACATTAGTTTCCAAAAGATATATGCTTACGTGGAAAAGACACAAGTAGACCGATTTGTCATGTTGCATACAAGAGAAGGCTTTTTATGGAATGGCAATTGGATTAATAGAGAGAAATAATTTAGTACCTGGTAAGAGCTTTATGATGAAATACATAAATGAAGTGCATAGTAGGAATCACAGTTAGTTCCGGACTTAAAAAGTTTGCACCTAGTTGTGGTTTTATTTGTATAAATAATACACCGGGCAGCTGCACACTTGTCCCCAAGAAGCATGTTGCTGAGAAAAAAAATGGTTAGGGCTTTGACCGAGGGTGTCTTGCTGATATGATATCCTTGGATTGTTGATTATTTATTAGGGAACTAATTGACTATTTGACGTCCTGTGTGATCTGTATGCACTGATAGAAGTCGAAACCACTTCATTGGTTCTGAGTTGATTTATGCTGTTGGAGCATTTACTGTGAATTAAGAAAATCTCTACATGATATACCCCCACCTCCTCCCAATTTTGACCTGTTTTTCTTGATGATATACTTCTGTTTTGTAAACTCTACATGTTTGAGAACAGTTTTACCAATAAACTTGTCAAACCATAAATGGTACTCTCTTTTTTTATTACCTCACAATGATCTTGTTAAACTTGAGGATGACTGATGAGAATATTTTGACTGATGAGAATATTATGTGGCTTCATACCATGTCATCACACTTACAAAGGTTAGAAGTGAAACTTGTGGCCTCTAAAAGCATACGATTGAAAAGATATTGTTCATGCCTATATTAGAACATTGATTAAAAAAATTGAAGGGTAATGATTAATATATTAATGGCAAACCAGATATAAAGCTAAAGAAGATTAGAAATACACATTTTTGTATAAATGAAGAAGTGATTTTCTCTGTCAAGAGTACATTAAACTAGGAAAATGAATTTTATGTATTTATAAGGACAGGAGGTTCCAACATCAGGGTAAGGGACACCCTCTTGGATAGATGAGTTTTTTGGACCAGAATGCCTTATACATACACAAAATATCATTCATTCATCGCATAGCTTCCAAAATTAATAGAGCTCGTCTCTTGAATAAATCCACATCAAGTGCAATTTGCTTGCAAGTTAAAGCTATGCTTCTGATGGTGGTTATAAAAGTATACAGGAATTATCTGTGTAAAACGCAGCTTGCGCTTGGCTTGTAGGCTTCAAGGGGTTACATGTACACAGGACTCGTTTATTGTATAGTGCTGTTGACCTTTATTAGCATCATATTCTGCAAAGTTTTGCAATTTGCATAAACTTTAGTTAATTAAGCTATATATTTTACCATGGCAGGCTATTTCCGACCACCTATGGAGAGACCACCAACCAATAATGTTACTTTTCAACCCGCAGGCCAGAATATAGTTCCAGCTGGAGCTCCAATTCCAGGTGAGCTAAGCAATTTTTTTTTTTTTTTACTTTTTATCTTGCTTCTTAACCTATCAAATCATGGGTTGTGGGCTTAGTTTGATTTCCTAGTGATTCGTTTTCAGGCCATAGTGGTTCGCTGATGATGCCATCCCATAATTCTTGGAGACCAGTTTAAGTAAGCTGCCAGCGAGGTGAATACCTGTAAGTTGCTTTCCTCTTTGCTGAAGAACTTTATACACACAGCCTACTTAGGCTCAGTATCTCTCGACCTTGATACTAATTAATTGTGTTTTATCTTTTTAGTAATTTTGTTATGTTTATATATAGATATGTAGGTGGTGGTGACTTTGGTTGATATTATACGTGATAAAGATTTGGTGCGTTTTTGTTTTGCGTGTCTGGTACCAACCAACCAACCAACCAGTTGATGGAATGGAGGGAGTTATGAAGAGGGAGATTGTATATTGTAGGTTTTTTTTCTTGGCAGATGCTTCCTGGACTGGACAAAAGATTGTAAGCCCGCATCACTCATTTCATACATCTTCTTTCAACTATAATGATTGTAACTAGAATAACATAATGAATTACTACTTTTTCTAGCTCAAATGGCTGAAATAGAAATGGAAAACACCTCTTTTAATGGTGGTTTTTAAACCCTTATCTCCCTATGCATATGCATGTTTTCATTTTTTAGATTTTGTATCATTTTGAATGGCTTACATGAGATAATTGTAGAATTTTATTTTTTTTTTCATATAAAATATCTACAGTAACAAACGATATAAGTATATCAAAAAGTTTTGTTCACGTGATTGTTATTTAGCTTAAAAGTAGAAAACGTGCTATTTAGTAAATAATAATAATAATACAGAGGTTTTGTATACCTTTACAAATGATACCGGGGACAATTTATATTTTAATTAAATTAAAACCTGTTAACTAAAGTATTCGCTCTGAAACTAACAACTGTAAAAAAGAAGTGCTAAACTAGTATTTAAAAAATAGGCAAACTTTAGGAGTAATGCGGTACAATTTATTTATATTTAATTATAACCTGTAAATAATGTAATGTAATTGATCTAAAAACTAAAAAAGAATTTAATAAGTAATAAATAAATAACGTTTTGCAATTTTAAAATAGAAACACTTGACTCGTATTTACTGTTTGGTGGCTATTACCCTTTTTAGATACAAAATATTACAGATACACCCCTTTGAGAATTACACAATGTATTGTCTCTTGTTACAGCTTTTTGTGACGTTTATATCTATGTATATGTGGAAATGTTGAAGCAATGTGGCTCCAAAATGATACATTTCTCATAATTTTAACCTCGTATTTATTTTCTTCTCTCTTTTTGTCAATTGTTGTTGCCTTGTGCCTGACAATTTCAACTGTAATACTATCTATGCATACAATAATAAACAAGGTTTAAAATTTTTGTTTGCTAGTTATCAGGAGTTCCTGGAGATTATTTGCTTGGCCTGCCTGCCTGCCTGTTATTATCAATCATGCGTTCTAGTTTCTTATAAATATTGTCATGCTATCCCACTTGAATGGAGTTATGTTGTTTAACGCTCAAATTTATCAAAGTCAACCCACGACCTGGTGTCTGTGTTCTTGAATGACGCCAAGATGAGGTTGATGTGAAGAGTGGCATGTGAGTAACATTCTGGAGTTTGTGATGTTAACCATGTAAGGGGTGAACTTGTCTAGTGTCATACACCGAGCAAAGCCATTTCTTTTCTTCGGAAAGTGCTCAAAAGACAACCAAGTAAGAATTTCGCTATCTAAAACATTTTCTTGGGTTTCATAATCGTTTACAATATACTTCACAGTGGTAGTTATGATCTGATTTCAACGTAACTATAATTACAGCCGTGCTTTGTTTGTAAATATATTTGAAAGATCATGAGATAGCAAATGTTATACTAGTTTTGAAGAAACCTTTGTTTCATGAGTTTTCTCAAACGGATCCTCTTAAAGCAACCCAAACGTGTATCGGTCTTGTACTCTAAAAACACTCAAATGAACGTTTAGGACACTGGTTTTGCTAAGTTTATGCTTTATCTAATGAGTAGACGTAGACAAGTGAGATTTGGTTCATGATGGTGGCCATAATACGCTTATATAGTGGGGCACTTGTTGGGACCCGTTTTTAGACCAAGTCATTTTGAGATGACAACCGATGGAACTCCAAGTCATGAGATACGTGGTCTTAACTCGCGTAACTACCAACTTCAACTTATGGCTGTAAAAATCACTAGGGGTTTGTCGGACGGTTGGGTATTGACTATCGATTAATTGAAGGATTGGAATTTTATATGCAATTTTTCAAGCTTATATTTATGTGTATACACAAATTTTTCAAATTTTATACTTACTAATTTATTTATTTTTCAAACTTATTAATTTGATTGGATTAATAAGCATCATTTTTCAATTACTTCAAAGACTTGGACCAAAATTTGATCGATCTTAACCGGATTTAAACGATTACTGATTTTAGAGTTGGATTAGTTGAAATCACATCAAGTAATCGAGTTAATCGCCGCCTAGAACCGACTTTTACAATGCTGGACTAACTATAATTTATTGTGGACTTAAGCCATATGATAGGTGCTTTTACGTCATCAAACACCTATTTGAATCTTCTAAATCAATTTCATTCAAACACTTGTAAAATTTTACAAGACTTGATTTGAATGTTAAGTCTACTTTTATTTTTTTTATATTCAGAAACAAGTCTCCAGTAATTGGAAATGTAATAAGATGAGACCTAGGTCGTTAATTTATTTGATACCACAATTCAAATAAAGTAAACAAATATCCATTGCCATATAATACACCTTCTGTGTGGGTGACATTTGGAGTGTTGGTTGTTAACCGGTGTTTTATGTTTATTTTTTAAGAGGCTACCTTTTTTTTTCGATGAAAGTGACAACTTTATTTAGTTTATTTTTTCAGCGCGAACCCACTAATTTTTTACTTAATTAGAATGCTAGTGTTCCAGTGTGTGTTATTCACAAAAATTATTTGGAATCAAATAATTGCAAATCTACCTTGTGCAAAAAAGGTATATGTAGAATCTTCGCCGCATAATAAGTTCTCTATTTTTTTTAATGGTAAACTAAATACTAGCTAGACTGACAGTGGTTAATACTGGATAAATGGTTGCCCAGTGAGTAGCCCAAGTCTAGCAAGCCATCAATTCAGGAAAAAACCTGTTGCCCGAGGGCCTACTGCGCTAAAACCCATCTGGATTGGATTCGAACTTGAGTCTCAAACTCTTATCTTCATTTCCCCATGACACTCCACAAACTATTATATATACATTAAGTTAAAAAAAAACATAGGAAAATTACATCGAAATAAGCAAAACTAAGTTTTTTAAGAACTAAATCTTGGGGTCATAACATAACTTGGCATGACTCGTTGGACCCGGCTAAGTAGTTTCACAGTCTTTGGCACAAGGAAAGCAAAAGTGTCAAAAGTAAATGGTATAAAACACGTGTTAGTTGTCAAAATACGTTTCTTGTGTTTGATGACATTGCCTAAAACAACTTTTAAAGCAACCTAACCAAAAGTGTCAAAAGTAAATGATATAACTGATTTTCAAAGGACAGTAATGAAGTATTTTTAGTCGCATAGATAGATAGACATAGACATATATTATAGAAATGGATTGATTTCATGTACATCCAAAGTAGATATAAGAATCTAGAAAGAACAAGTGTATTAAGTTAGGTTGTACGTACGTACGTTAGGCTGTATGAGTGAGTTTGTAGTGGTAACTTACAGCGCTGACCAGTCGGCAGTCAGTATAAACAAACACACAATAATCAATCAATGAATCAGATCTTTAATTACTACTACTATTTTCTTTTCTATCATTCCATTCTTCTGTGTCTCTCTCTCTCAACTTTCTCTTCTCACTTATTTTGTGTAACTAATAATAATAATAATAATTTCTTATTATCATAAATTAACCTAACCTTTGAGTTGAGTAGATCCGATCCGACCTTATATTATAATATAATAATGGAATTAACCTCAGATTCAAATAGTGATTCTTCTTCTTCTTCATCATCTGTCTTAGGGTTAGGGTTAATGCAGCAGAAGAAGCAGCAGCATTGTTCATCTGGTGGTGATGGGTGTTGGGGTGTGGGTTGTATTATACACACTGTTACAAAATTGATACGCTTGCTGGTGTTGCAATCAAATATGGAGTTGAGGTTATTTCTTTCTTTCTTTCTTATATATCTATGTATGTATGCTATCAGTTGTTTGACTGATAATTGATAATAAAAAAAAGGTGGGAGATGTGAAGCGGATGAATGGGCTAAGCAGCGATCTACAAATGTTTGGGCTGAAGTCCCTTGAGATACCCTTACCAGGGAGGCATCCACCCACCTCTCCTATCCTTGACCTTGAGATACAATCACAAAATCATACCAGTAACTTACTTAATGGCTATTCTTTTTCTACTTAATCAATAATCACTCTTCGCCAGATCTGCACTCTCCATCAGCTCTCATGTTTCACTCCCATCCCATTACAATATAGTATTAGTATGTGTTATTTGCTGCCTTATATTCATTGCTTATCTATGTTTGCAGACAAACAACCTCCCAGATTAAATTATCATCTTCACCCCAAAGGAACATCTCATCATCATCATCTATCACTTCGTATTATGCTGGTCTTCCATTAACTCAAGCTTTTCAAACTAACACACCCCTTGCTCTTCACACCAACTCAAAAACTGCTTCTTCTCATAAAAACCATTGAAAAGCTGCTGGTAAGAAGGCGTAAATCAGAGGTGGACCTTAACAATCGCACCCCAGAAGACTTTGCAGCAACAACTACTAAACCCGAACCCAACATGGTTTCCATCAGTGGCTCAGGCTGTAAGTGGGGTGAGGAAGTCTTCAAGTGCACCAACCTTTCTACCATTAGAGACGACTAATAACAATACTAATAGTAATACCAGCCCCCCAACTCCATCCTCAATTTGGCCAATTTCTTTATTCAATTTTACAGCTGATCTTCAAGCCATGTCCATAGCAGCCATAGCAAGTCCACTCTTTGATGGTTACCAAAGCCAACAAGCGGCCGCAAGAACAAGGCTGCTCGTGATTAGTCGAGTATTATTATTATTATTATTATTATTATTATTTTGTCTCTATTTATATGAATTAATTATGATGATATATGGGTTCCTCGCTATTGCTATTGAATTGTTGTCATTTTGAGAAAGTAGAAAAAATTGGTAATAGGAAATAAAGGAATTAGTAGCTGTAGAGGTATAACACCTCGTCTCCGAAGCAAACATCTCCGGTCGCGGCTCCCGTCCACAAGCCTCGACTCCACACGACACAAAACTCCCAAATGACCGGAGGACACAAACTCCGAGGGTTAGTACAACTTGGACGGAATAAAGTACAAACATTCTGACTAGTATAAATACCCCCTCAAAAAGTACAGGTAGTCACGTTCACACATACTCCGAACCTCCTCTCTCTCTCTAAACTCTCTTTATCTCTCTAAACAAATACTTATCCTCACGCCGGAGGGTGGTCACAGAGAAGCCCTCCCTGCCCCCCTGTGACGAGCCTAACGGTCTGCTAGTTTTTGCAGGTCCAATTCACCCGAGATCTTATCAAGTTACTGTCTTCTTCTTCATCTACGAGGTACGGTCTAACTTTTGGATCTTCAATTGGCCCATCCTTTTGCAGATCTACTCTCTCCAAACAGATCTGGAATGGCTAAGGAAGATTTACACGTTGTTGATATCACCAACAGAGAAGACGCTGATATCGACACATCTGATCAAAACACTGCTGATCTCAGGGCGTCCTTCGACGCTACTGCTGTTTCCACAGAACTGGTCACTGCAACCACAGAGATGCAAACCACATCGGTGGAATTTGATGAGACTTTCCTCCAACGAAACCGTGAATTCTTGCTAAGGCTGAGGGATCAGCAAAGCAAGGAAGAAAGACTTCGTAGTGTGCAAGTGAACTTATTCCCTTCGGAAGGGCTCACCTCTGCCACCACAGTGTCTACTCCAGTCAGTCTCCCAACAACTCCACTGTTGTTACTTCGTTCCTATCCAAACTCCTTATGGGTATTTAAATGCCTTTTGGTATTCGGACCATTGCCAACTGGCCTCTCATCCACTGGGCCACTTGTTACTGACCCAGTAATGCCAGCCAAGCAACCGTCCAATTCAAACCCAATAGACGACGAGCTCACCGCACCATACCGACCAGCATACATGACTTCATACTCAAAGTTCACCCCAAGGATAGCCAGTGCCCCATTACCGTCGAAACTAAAAATGCCAATAACGGTTAAGAAGTATGATGGAACAACGGATCCGGACGACCATGTGTTCGATTTTGGAGGAGCTGCGGAGATTGAGCTATGGCCCATGCCAGCATGGTGCCACATGTTCGCTCAAACGTTAACTGGAGCTGCACGTGTGTGGTTCGATGGGCTCCCAGCTGGTCAAATTGCAAACTGGAAGGAGTTAAGACGGGTATTCTTACAGAATTTCTCCCAACAAAGGCGTTGCACGAAACACATAACCGAAGTACACAACATTCGAAGACGAGATGGAGAATCCCTAGAAAAGTTCATAGATCGTTTCAACAAAGAAAGCATGCAGATATCTGAGCTGTTGACCAGCTACGGATATCTGGTTTTTGCCACGGAGTACGAAACAACCAGTTGGTAGAGAAGCTTCACGAAGACCTACCCAAAACAATGGAGGGCTTAATGAAAGAGCAAGGGCTTTCGCTAGAGGCAAAAGTGCCTGTGGTCAAACCCAGTGATGGCGACCACAAGGGAAATCCAGAGGAAGCAACTGGAAGAAAGAGCTCCGGCACAACCTGAAAGAAACAGTTCTTGGTCGAAGCACAGGTCGCAGCCTTATTCAAGGAACGACCGTAATGATAAGTTAACCTCGGACGTTCTTCTCGAAACACCAGCTTCTCTGACCTCAGTAAAACTCCAAGTGAAATCCTGAGCACCGAACAAATACGATTCCCAACACCTCCAAAGCAGAAGCCCACCTCAGACCGAAACACCAAAAAGTATTGTGAGTATCACCAGGCGAAGGGTCATAACACAGACGACTGCTGGTCTTTAAAACAAGAAATAGACAAAGCCTGTAAAGCAGGAAAGCTATCTCACCTAATCCGAGACTTAAAAGAAGGAAAACCAGCTGCGACACAAATAGCCAACCCGAACAACCAAACAGGAATCCACATGATTCGGGTTGGTTCCGAGCAAGGCACTAAGAGAAATAATGATCACATTGCTCCATGGATGGAGCAGCTGCTGTTTTTTTCCACCCATCAGTCCAAGAGAGGCCATGGAAGCACCTATAGTGGTTTCGGGGGTGGTCGCAGGTCACAAAGTCCGACGCATTTACATTGACAACGGCAGTGCATCTGAAATCATGTACTACCAATGTTATCAACAGTTAGCCCCGGCCACTATAGACAAGCTCGTTTCCGTCCAAATGCCTCTAATCAGCTTTTCAGGTGAAGTCATACATCCGTTGGGTCAACTCAGTCTCCCTATAACATTGGGGACGGAGGAGAAACCAACGTACGGTCATCCTGACATTCCTAGTAGTTGGAGCACCCTCAGTTCACAACATAATCCTGGGCAGACCGGAATGAAAGCATTCAACATGGTCACCTCGACGGTTCATGGTGCCATCAAGTTCCCTACTGAAACTGGGATAGCCACACTTTACACCGAATCTGAGTTACGCGTTGCTGAAGTTCGTCAGTCCTTGGGACAACCTCCACTGGAAGAAGCCGCGGTAGGTGTTAAAGCTATCGAAGAATGGTCTGTTCACCCAACGTTCCCAGAACAAAAATTATCATCGGTGCCCAACTGCCGACCACACAAAGAGATCCTTATGGAGATTGTTGTCTACGTCATTGGACGTATTTGCTTGGCAGCAGTCGGACATGACAGAGTCCCGAGAACTTTAGCTGAACACAAGCTGAATATTAGTCCAGAGAAGAAGCCTGTAGCCCAAAAGAAACGGAGCATGGCCCCTGATAGAGTAAAAGCTATAGCAAATGATGTTAAGGTGCTGCTGGATGCTGACATCATCAGAGAGATAAGCTATCATACCTGGGTCTCCAACCCAGTCATGGTGCGGAAACACGATGGGTCCTGGAGGATGTGCATTGATTTTAAAGACTTGAATGATGCATGTCCCAAGGATTGTTATCCGCTCCGGAGATAGATTCCAAAGTTGATGCTGTGGCTAACTTTAAGCTAAAATGTTTCTTAGACGCCTATAAGGGCTACCACCAGATTCAAATGGCCGAAGCTGATGAAGATAAAACAACTTTTGTCACCAATCAAGGGCTATACTGCTATAAGAAAATGCCATTCGGTTTAAAGAATGCAGGAGCCACGTACCAACGAGTTATGGATCGAGCGTTCAAAAACCAAATCGGACGAAACTTGGAAGTGTATGTGGATGATGTAGTGATAAAGAGCTCAGACGAAGACACGTTGTTAAAAGACATCACCGAAACCTTCGATAAGCTCCGGCAGATCAATATGAAACTAAATCCAAAGAAGTGTTTCCTTCGGCTTAGAAGAAGGAAAATTCTTAGGATTCTTAATGGCCAAAAATGGTATCCGTCCAAATCCAGAAAAAAGTCGAAGCTGTCCTCACCATGCAGCCTCCGTCAAACTTAAAGGAAGTGCAGACCCTCAATGGACGGTTGGTCGCATTGCACCGTTTCTTATCCAAAGCAGCTGAACGAACTTTGCCTTTCATGGTCGTTCTGAAAAAATACTTGAGCACAAAAGAGTTTCATTGGACATCCGAAGCTGATCTGGCCTTCAATGATTTAAAAAAGTGTTTGGCAGAGTTACCAACACTAACCGCACCAGAACCAGGGAAACCCTCATCATTTATCTGTCAGCTTCAGAAGCATCCATTAGCTCGGTGTTAATGGTAACAAGATCAAAGGCGCAGGTACCCATCTTCTATGTCAGTCGAGCCTTACGTGACTACGAGACGCGGTACCCAGCATTAGAAAAACTGGCACTTTCCTGGTACACGCATCACGTCGGCTCCGACGATACTTCCAAGCTTTTGAAATAGAAGTCCAAACGGACCAACCAATTCTGATGTATTAAGAAAACCTGAAGTTTCCGGAAGATTAGCCAAATGGGCGATCGAGCTTGGAGCCTTTGAAATTTCTTACAAAAGAAGGGGTCCGGTAAAAGGGCAAGTCGTGGCTGATTTCCTTACCGAACTAGCCATGAGAAAAGTCGAAATACTCACTCCCCTGAGCCAGATGAATGGACCATCTTCACTGACGGGCATCCGGATCTGAGGGTCCGGAGCCGGAGTCGTTCTCCAGAAATTCCGAAGGTCAAGAACTTGTGTACTCAATTCGCCTCAATTTCAAAAGTTCCAACAATGAAGCCGAGTACGAAGCATTTTTAGCTGGACTCCGACTGGCAAAAAAGGTCGGAGCTCAGAAGGTATAAGTCCTCGTAACAAATAATTATTTTTCTCCATGAAACATCATAAGAAATCTAAAAGCACCACATACTTTAAACAGGTAGTGGCACACGTGGATTCTATGTTGGTCGCACGTCAGATAAGCGGGGAATACGAAGCCAAAGAGGCAAACATGGTTCTATACCTACAAAAGGTTTGACCTAAGCCCCATATCAAATGTACCCCAGCTTATAAACTCAAAACACCATTCTTAATTCTGCTGTATTCGTACAGGCAAAAAGCTTGATATCAGAATTTTGAGAAGTGTGAAGTGAAGCACGTGCCTGGATCGAAGAACAAACAAGCAGACGCTTTAAGCAAGCTTGCAGCAAACACACCGGATCACATGTCACAGGAAGTAAAGCTGGAAGTTATGAACGAACCATCAACAGCTGAAGCTACAGTATGCATGATCCAGGTAGTTCACCCTCATGGATGACTCCCATCCTGAACTACATCACAAAAGACGAGCTTCCAACTGATAAAGCTCAAGCTCGAAAGCTTAAGGTGAAGTCTCTACAATATCAAGTCATTGACGGTACACTATACCGAAAGACATTTTTAGGTCCCCTACTCCGATGCCTAGATCCGGTACAAGCCAAGTATGTCATTGAAGAGGTCCACTGGGGAATCTGTGGCATTCATGCCGGGCCAAGGATGATTGTAACAAAGGCAATGAATGCTGGATACTTTTGGCCGGGCATGCATCAAGACGCGGTAGAAGAGCTTCAGAAATGTGAGAACTGTCAAAGGCACGCCCCAGTAAGCCTCAGGGCCAAAAACAAACTGATTCCAGTATCGGCAGCTTGGCCATTCCAGAAGTGGGGATCGACATTGTAGGCCCTTTCCCCGTGTCATCAGGACAAGCCAAATTCCTTTTAGTCGCGGTAGACTACTTCACTAAGTGGGTAGAAGCCAAACCCCTAGCCAAGATTTCAGGTGCTGAAGTGAAAAAGTTCGTATGGAGAATATCGTTTGCAGATTCGGCCTTCCATTGACAATAGTAAGTTGATAACGGCAAGCAGTTTGCTCACAATCCGTTCAAAAAATGGTGCACTTGCCTTGGCATCGAACAAGCCTTCGCTTCCGTCGCCCACCCCCCAGGCTAACGGGCAGGTCGAACGAGTCAACCGCAGCCTGGTCGAGGGAATCAAGAAGCGTCTGGGAAAGAAAAGAAGTGGCTGGGTAGACGAGCTGCCGAACGTCCTTTGGGCCTACCGAACGATGAACAAGACCAGCACTGGTGAAACACCTTTTAGTCTCACCTATGGGACGGAGGCTATGATACCGGTAGAAATTGGAATGCCAACCCACCGGGTCACAAGACAAGGTGACAATGACCAAGAGCTGCGGTCCAATTTAGACCTTCTGGAAGAACGAAGGGAAACCGCAGCCATCAAAGAGGCAAAATATAAACAAACTTTGGAGAAATACTACAACTCCAAAGTCCAAGAAAAGAAGTTTAAAGTCGGGGAATACGTCATGCGGAGTAACGAAGCCAGTGGTGTGGAAAAACCGGGAAAGATGAGTCCTAAATGGAGGGACCATATGTCGTTACTTCAGCAGGAGAGAAAGGAGCTTACAGGCTTGCAACACTTGAAGGAGATGAAGTTCCCCGGACGTGGAATGGGGTCCACCTTAAAAAATGCTTCATCTAAAAGGAAAGATCGACGAATAATGGTTCTTTTTACTTCTTAATGTAAAAGGGGATGTGAATGCCCCACCCCTTTTTTAATTTCCTTTCGTTTTGTACTACGGAATGGCTAAATGCTCCGTACCAGACAGCGAGACGCGGTTAGTCTCTTAATATAATAAAGTCGATCTTTATAAAACCCATTCTCATAATATTTGTCATGCGTGTATTAGAAAAAATATGCAAGCTTCGGTTACATGGGGTAAAAGTACCTTGGCACTAGAAGAGGGGAAAGAAATTAGGGCATGGGGTTCGAAGGCCCTTTCGTCCGGACTTCTTGATCAAACAAGTTCGAGGAACATAAAATTCCGAACTTAAAACATACCCCATAAAAAAACTACGTAGCATCTTATTACAAAACGCGAAAAACGAACGTTCTACCCTTCGAATGTCATAAAGCAGTTAGGATATAAAATCTTAAAACACTTAGGACATATCTTTTAAACCGAGGCTTGTCAAGGATGGACGCATGATCAAGTCTCTACGTTATGAGCTGAAGCCTACATAAACTTCAGAATTCATACAAACAAGTCTATACTTAGAAAAAATAAAAACAATAAAAATGTCCGAAACACAAGGAATAATTTGCTAATAATTCCCATTCATTTCAAAAATATATGGTCGCTCATATAACAAACCGCGGCCACAATATGTCTTTTACAAAGAAACAGGCGCACCACGTGCAACCTTCTACTACCGGTCAACACGTTCCGATCCCTTATAAAGGATGGAAGATACAACGATTCTAAAGGAAATTACTAAAAAAACCGAACCTGTAAGGAACGGGTGATACAAAGGGTTAATAAAGCGTCACAAAGTTTTTGGCTACATAGACCTCCGAACCTATGTGGAGGAACGGAGTTGCATGTCTACTTCACCTTAAAGACACCA